>QFEL01001518.1:0-10577 GCA_003316195.1 Neoboletus brunneissimus | reverse complement strand
CTTAAAACTCGCCAGCTCGTCACCTCTGAATTCTGGTGGCCCAGCCTTGCCTCCTATGTTCGTCACCATGTTGAGGGGTGTGCCATCTGTCAGCAAATCAAATCAAATACTCACCCCACCATTCCCCTGCTCACCCCTATCCACTCCACCTGCATCTGCCCTTTCCAGCAGATCTCCTGTGACCTCATCACTGACCTCCCCCTGTCCGGGGGCTTTGATTCTCTTTTGGTCATGGTCGACCATGGGCTTACTAAGGGGGTGATTCTCTGCCCCACTAAAAAAACTGTGACTGTGGAGGGCATTGCCATACTCTTTTTCCTCTCTGTTTACAAACACTTCAGCCTTTTTGACAAGGTCATCCCTGATCAGGGACCTCAATTCACCTCAGCATTCACCAGGGAACTCAGAAAGCTCCTTAACTACGACCTTGCCCTCTCCACTGCCTACCACCCTCAAACAGATGGGAAAATGGAACACGTCAACCAAGAGGTCGAGACCTACCTTCGGATCTTTTGTGGAGCACACCCTACAACCTGGGCTGACTCAATTGCCAATGCTGAGTTTGTCCACAACCACCGCCCCCATTCTGTCACCAATCAATCTCCATTCTACCTCATGATGGGCTATGAACCCCGTGCCCTACCATCGGTCATCTCCGAAACCTCCCTACCTGCAGTCGCATCCCGCATCAAGAACTTGACAGCTGCCCATGACGAAGCCCTAGCAGCCCACGAACTCACACGCCAAGTAATGACATCACGCAACCAGAGGAAGTTCAAACCTTTCAAGAAAGGAGATAAGATTTGGCTCAAAGCCCGCAATTTGAAATGATCAGTTGTCAATCCCAAATTTGCACCTAAACAGGAAGGACCCTTCATCATCACCGAAACCCTCTCCCCTATCATCTATCACCTCCGCATCCCCTTGACCTGGAAAATACACCCCGTCTTTCAAGCTTCCCTATTGACCCCATACAAGGAAAACTCCGTCCATGGCCCCAATTTCCCTGCTCCGCCGCTGGACCTTGTAGATGGGGAAGAGGAATACAAAATCAAAAAGATTCTAAATCACCAAGGCTCCACCCACTTCCGCTTGTATTTGATACATTGGAAAGGGTATACTGCAGAAGAAAACTCCTGGGTCCCTGAGTGCAACCTTAAACATTTGAAGGCTGCCCTCCTTGACTATAAGAAACAACACCCAAAATACTTCCCCTCCAGTTCCCCCTCTTGCGCCTGAATCCACCAACAAACTGCTATGCCCTGCTCTAATGCTCCCTCCAATGACTACTACCCCGCCACCATCCCGGTCTCCGTCACCCCTTCCTCCGTTTCCTCAGTCTCTTTGCCACCAATTGCCTCGCCTACTCCTTCTTCTACTCTTTATGATCCTATACCCTTTGTTGAGGACATATCCATGCCTTCGTCCTGCGTCGCTTCTCCTGGCTGGGGCTCTCCTTCTCCTGCCCCTCACCACCCCCCTCCTGCTCCTCTTGCAGGCCCTGCTACTCCCACCATGATCATCTCAGTAGACCTCCCTGTCTTCACCCATTGCCTCTGGGATGACCTCCCCAATGGGGAGGTCCTTCAACAGTTACGTACCCTTCTTCGTGACTCCTGTCTTATGGTCTCCAACTCCTCCCACCTCGACCTTTGCTCCCCCCTATGGGCCCTCTATAAGGCACACCTTCAGTACTCTCGCCTTCACCTCCTTACTGCATGCCCCAACTTGTCGGCCAGTGCACATGTTGCCATCCTCAAATTACAGATCGACCAGATCACTGAGGAACTTGAAGGAAACCTTGTCATGGCCATGTACCAGCTAGGTATGCTGGAATTCCTGAAGGAGATGAAGCGATACGATACAGAGCTATCCACCTTTTCTACCCTCACTCCTGATATTCCCTCTGCTTCTTCCTCCCCGCTAAACAACAATGAAATCCACTTCATGGAATGAGTAGAGGTCCATTGGACCAAACATGAAGGATGTGCAGCTCTTCCCCCATCTCACCCTCAGTACGCCGAGACTTGCTATGAGTGCCACCACCTGGGTCACATTAGGTTGGACTGCCAGTACTATCAATGCCCACACTGCCTTCGCTGGGCCCCAGGTCACTTCGGTTCCCATTGCCCACTTTACTGACTTATTAACCCCTCTCGCTCGTCTTTGTCAATGTCTGCATCCTCGCATCATACCCACTCATTCTCATCTTCTGTTGCCATCCCACCTTGTCCAGTACCACCATCTCATCACACCTCCTCTCGCCCTCATCGTCAGCCCACCCCTGCACCCCCTCACTGTTCCTTACCCATGCCCCCGCACCCCCCTACCCCTGAATATGACAACAACGATGACGTCTACAATGACATTGCCTGGGGCAACATCACCAGCTCCCCCTATGGTGGGTTGGCCAACCTCTACTGAGATTCTTTTGCCAGTGGCTCGAAGGATAACCCAGGGGTAATGTTACAATTCGTTCCTACATCTACTCTTTTCTCCACTCTTTTCCCTTCACTTGCCCCAGCCTTGCCTATGCTCCTTATGTCTTATGCTTCTGTCAGTCATGGTCGGTCACGACCCCTTTTCATTTAAACCTTAAACTACATAGCCTAGCCCAGGTTCTTCTCCAAACCCTTCCCCTCCACCCCAGGCAGTGCCCCTTTTCATCTCCGCCCTTCATCTCTGGCTATTGCCTCCGTTCCATTCCATTTTGTGCCCTTGCTATAGTACCCCTGCTCGGACACCTTGTGCACCCCATTCCCTTTGCCCTAGACTTGCTGTTATGTTCCAACCGGGTAGCTGGAGACGTAGACCTGGTAGCATCTTCTGGTCAAGGAAGTCCTGACAGGGGCGCCAGACAACAGCAGAAGATGATCAAGAGGTGGACATTGACGAGGTGCGAAGTATGTTACGGTTCGACCGAGGAGGGGCGACCGTAGACCCGAAGGTAGTAGCTCAAGCTAAAGGCACAGGGGTACGAAGGTTGGGGGGGGGTGCGGGTGAAGGCGAGGATCTAAGGTCCAAAGCCTAGGTCGACTCAGGTCTGAGGCCTTGTTGTCGAGTACAAGGAATGCGAGGGTCCTAGCCGGTCCAGTGATGGGCGAAGGGCTGATCGCGCAAAGGTGAGCTTATTGAGAGTAGGTTTCGGGAAGCTAAGCTAGGGTACAAGTGCGCTAGCTAGCTGTTTAAATAGTGTACCCTACTGCGCACAGACCGAGTCAAGAAAGGTAAGTACAGGGCGAAGGGGAGAGGGTGCGCATGGTGTCCGAGTGGGGGTACTACAGCACGGGCACGACGGGGAACAGAACGGAAGCATTAGTCGGAAATGAAGAGTGGAGATGAAAAGGGGCACTGCCCGGGGTGGAGGGGAAGGGTTTGGAAAGAACCCGGGCTAGGCTGTGTGTTTTAAGGTTTAAATGAAAAGGGTCGTGACTAACCGTGATCAATGGGACGTAAGACGTAAGAAGCATAGGTATGGTGAGGCAAATGTGAGAGAGGAAGGAAAAAGTAGATTGGTAGGGAGAATCGTAACAAAGTACAGGTGCTACGACACTAGGGGAAGTCCAGGGTGCAAGGTACAAGGTAGAACCAGGTAGGACCAGGTAAGACCAGGCAAGACGAAGATAAAGAACAAGTGTACGAAGAGGTCCAGTATATAAGTATGTGAACGAAGAGGAGCCCAAATGTGGGCCCGGGGTATGGACAAAGGGCGAGGACGTCAGAAGGATGCACAAGCCTATGTTATGACTCTCAGGGATGAGGTCTTCAACACTGGCCAGATCCTGTCTAATGACTATATGCCAAAGCCACGTGAAAAGAGATTTGAGAGGAGATGGGGATAGCCAAGTTCCCAGTTGTAACTGTTAGAGCTCCAATGAGATCACAAGGCAAGAGACGCACTTAGCCCGCTAGTAACCCTTGAAAGCCAGAAACAAAGTGGATTAGACTGGGGATTCCAGTTGCAAAGTATCTACCTTATATATGTTACATGAATGAGCACGGACCATGCTTGGCATGGGAATTATTACGAATGATGATGAGTAATGTGGGAGAGATGAGTAAGGAAGAAGCAGCACATGAGAAAAGAGCGGAAATTAAGAACACGTGCCGATGATGTCATGGGTCTAGACCTATCACGTGTGTGTTCCCACGGTCACGTGCATGCATTGAGAAGAAGTGATGGTTTAGAGTGGTGCGAAAGTGTTAAGTGTGAAAAATGAAAAATAAGGTATATAATATTACACTACCCCCTCTTTAAGACTCGTATTCCAGGCGAGTCCCTTGAAAGTTTGTTTCGGTGTAGTTTTCATAGGAAGAAAAGAGAGAATTGAAATCGGAGAGTGTGAGTCCGCAGAGTTTGCAAGGTGCGGAAGGGTTTTGACAATGGAAATCTGCTACTGCATCTGGTGCAGTGTTAATGATATCGCTAGATTCCCATGTGCAATTGGTTTCGTCGTAACCCTTCCAGTGGACGAGATATTCTAGTTTCCGTCCTTTCATCCGAGAAGCTGCCACGTAATCTACCTCAAATTGTTCTTCCCCTTCTTCATCTATCTCGATCGGGTCAGGACGTAATACGGGTTGTCCTGGGAGAGTTTCTCTATATGGTTTTACCTGTGAGATGTTGACTACTGGGTGAACTTTAACTGTCTTTGGTAGTTTGAGTTTAATGGTGTTTGGAAGGACCTCTAAGATCTCGTAAGGTCCTATCCATTTTTGTGTCAGCCTCTTGGCAGTGTACGGAAGTTTGAGTTTATCCGTGGACAGCCACACTTTTTGTCCTTTTTCGTAATGGGGTGCTTCGGACCGGGTTTTATCCGTGGTTCGTTGCATCCTTTCTCTTGTTTCTTCTAATGCCATTTCTACCTCCTTATGGCTTTTTCCCATTTGTTGTGCGAATTCCCCTCCTAAATTGAATGCCTTCCCTTCGAAACCCATGCGAGGGGCGTAGTTGCGGGTGATGGCAAATGGGATGGTTCCAGTGGCAATGGAGAGAGAATTGTTATGGTGGAATTGTGCCATCTTAATCCAATCTGCCCATTCTGCCTGGCGCTTTGATACGTAAGCGCGGAGATACTGTTCCAATTCCCGATTTATCCTTTCGGTTTGGCCATCAGTTTGGGGATGGTACACGGTTGACACCTTTTCAGAAATGCCTAGGAGTGTATGTAACTGGGTAGTGAAGTCCGAAACGAATTGGGGTCCTCTATTGGAAACTATCGTAGAGGGGAGTCTGTGTATGCACCAAACATTGTCTCGGAATAGTATAGCTAAGTCCTTTGAAGAGACAGTATCGTAACAAGGAATGAAAATAACTTCTTTGGAGAAGCGGTCTACCACTATGCAAATTGTTACGTTCCAACCGGGTAGCTGGCAACGTAGGCCTGGTAGGATCTTCTAATCAAGGAAGTCCTGATGGGGGCGCCAGACTACAGTAGAAGATCATCAAAGAAATGGGCATTGGACGAGGAGCAGGGTACTGGTGCTACGATGCTAGGGGAAGCCCATAGGTACTGGGTCTGAGGGGTACCAGGTGCGAGGTACTAGGGGAATACCAGGCAAAGACCAGGCAGGAACCAGGCAAGACGAAGATAGGGAATAAGTATGCTAAGGTGTCCGGTATATAAGTATATGAATCAAGAGGAGCCCGAATGTGGGCCAAGGGCATGGGCAAGGGGTAGGGCCATCAAAAGGACGCGCAAGCTAAAGTGCTAGGTGTGAAGTAAGCGAGGGTGGGGCTGCGTAAGCAGGGCAAAGGGAAATACTACAGCATGACATCGGTGGACGCATGACTAGGGTAAAGGGTGTGCCGATAGCACCGAAGGTAAGGTAGATGAAGAACGTCAAGGTGAATAAGAACAAGGGAAAAGCGTACAAGGGCACCAGGGGAAGATCCTGGGTAGATACGAGGACAAATGACAGTGATGGGGAAGATCCCCAGATGTGACCGGTGAAGGTCTAAGGCGATGGGGAGGTAGGGCGTTCCTGGATAGGCATGGGAACGGATCTATGGCGGGGGGGTGGTGCGGAGGAGGTAACTCGGGGTGGGGACGGGGACGGATGACGAAGAGTCCGAGTGATGTCTAGTCGTTAAACCAAGCAAGGGGTTCACGTCAGGGACAATGACAGCCTCCCTAAGCGAGGAGGGAAGAGGACGAGAGGCGAGGTACAGGTGTACGGACGGTTCTCACAGGTGTGAGACAGGGGTTGAGCCGAAAAAGGGATAGGGGCTAGGCGAGTTGTAACACAAATAGCCATAAATGAATGAGAAGGTGGTAGTCTGGTAATGAAGTCAACGGATAAATCTTCCCAGGGGTGTTTGGCTGTGGGAAGAGGCATGAGTTTGCCTGCAGGGGCCTTAGTCTTTCCTTTGGAAAGGGCACATACTTGGCAGCTATCTACGTAGTTTTTAATGTCTTTTGTTACACCGGGCCATGAGAAATATCGTGTAAGAAGGTGAATGGTGCGTCCTTGTCCGGAATGTCCTCCAATGGGGGAATCGTGACATAGTTTTAGAAGTTGTATACGTAATGGTTCAGGTATAAATATTTTGTTTTTGTTGTTTTTGAATATTTTTTGCTCGGGATCAAAAGTGTAGTCGTGAATAGAATCCATTCCCATGGAACTGGATTTGGATTGTAATGTATCAAAAAAGTCTGAGGAAAGAGAAATGTTTTTAATGAAAATGGAGGGTGGTAGTACAGTAATGTTCTTGTTGTGATTTTGTACAGCGTCCCCGTGATCTGGTCTTCGTGAGAGGGTGTCGGCTCGCCCATTACTGGATCCGGGTTTGTATATAAATAGATAGTTGAACTCTTGTAAGAGAGCGTGCCATCGAGCTTGGCGACCGGATAGTGTTTGTGGCTTTTTCCAATATTCTAGATTTTTGTGGTCGGTCCAAATCTCGAAACTTTCTCTACCAATTAGGTAGTGCCTCCATTCTTCCAGTGCTCTGATGACTGCCAAGAGTTCTTTATCATAAATAGGATAGTTCCTTTTGGCACTATTGAAGGAGTGTGAAATGAAGGCGCAGGGGCGCCATAGTCCATCATCGCATTTCACCGAGAGGACTGCTCCAGTGGCTATATCCGATGCATCGGTCTCAACTCGCATTTCCTTGTTTCGGTCAGGGTAGGCGAGGAGAGGTGCTTCTCGGAATTTTCCTTTTAAGGTCTGGAATGCCTTTTCTTGAGTCGCTCCCCACGTAAACGGGGCATCTTTCTTGGTAAAATTGTTTAGGGGGCATGCGATTTCGGCGAACCCTTTGATGAAGCGACGGTAATAATTACAAAGTCCGAGGAATCCTTGCAGTTGTTTTAGGCATGTGGGAGTCAGCCAGTCCAAGACTCCAGACACCTTCTTTTCTTGCATCTCGACCCCCTCTTTAGATACCACCATTCCTAAAAAGTCCACCTTTTCCTGAGAGAAGAAGCATTTCTCAGGCTTTACATAAAGGTCATTGTCCCTAAGCCTGCAAAGAACTTCTTTTACAAAGTCCTTGTGTTCTTCGCGGCTTTTCCCTTTTGTAAATATCATACAGTCGTCGATGTAAATTACAGTACCATGTACATATTGTTAAATATATCGTTCATCATTTGCTGAAAGGTGGGGGGTGAGTTGGTCATCCCAAAATACATAACGACGGGTTCGTATGATCCAATGGGGGTAACGAATGCCCCTTTCCACTCATTGCCTTCTTTGATGCGTACATTGTTGTATCCGCATCGAAGATCTAGCGTGGTGAAGAGATCTGCGTCCTTAAGACGATTGATCAGAGTGGAAATTAACGGAAGTGGGTAAGCATTTTTAATGGTGCCTTTGTTTAAATATCTGTAGTCCATTACTAATTGTTTTTTACCGTCCTTTTTTGGAATAAAAAATACTGGTGCGGTTTGAGGTGACTTTGATGGTCAGATATAACCCTTTTTGAGTTCTTTATCAATGAACGTTCGTACTTCGTCCATTTCTTGATCAGATAAAGGAATGACCCGACCCTTTTTGGGGGTGAAATCGGGTTTTAGATCGATTGCATGGTCCCAGGGTTTTCGTTCTGGCATGCGTTCCGATTCCTTTTCTGAGAATACATCCAGGAACTCATGGTATGTTTCCAGGACCTTCTCAGTTAGTCCTTCTTCTATCAAACGAATGGAAGCGCGTTCTGATGGGACGGACGGTGAGACTGCAATTGGTCCGTGTCCCATCATTTTGCAATAAGTAGTACATCTAGGAAAGGAAATGGTTTTGTGGACCCGGTCCACGTCAGGGTTGTGGCGATAAAGCCAATCATAACCAATGATGAGGCGGTGAGTGCCTAGTTTGGAAATGTAGGTGTCAATCACCTCCGAGTGTCCTTCTACTGTAATGATTAAAGTGACCCCTTTTGTGACCTGACCTATTGCTCCTTGAGAGCCGTCGGCATTATGCACGGTGATGGGTCTGGGAATATTATAGTATGGAATGCCCTGTCGTATCATATATTGTTCATCAATGAATGTGTGAGAGGCACCAGAGTTGAGAAGAGCCTGAACATGTTGGTTACGCCATTGACCTTCCTTCTTGACTTTGATAATAGTATTAAGAGAGAACTCGCCACCGTGAGAAAGGGTTGTGTTGTTTATGGTGATTTTTGAGGGATTTGAGAAGAATTTTTTACTTGCTGTACAAGGGAATCAAGTACGCTATTTTTTAATTCCAGCGCCGCGCTCGTGGGAGTCGCCCTTACAGAATGAGAATTGATTTTGGCAAATACGTTATCTAATGTACAAACGGGAAAATCGGAATCATCGCAGTCTACTAGGGTGTTTTTGTCTGTATTTTTATCATCCAAACCCAGTGTATGTTACATTCCAACCGGGTAGCTGGAGACGTAGGCCTGGTGGCATCTTCTAATCGAGGAAGTCCTAACAGGGGCGCCAGACAACAGCAGAAGATGATCAAGGGGTGGACATTGGCAAGGTGCGAAGTACGGGTGCTACAATGCTAGAGTCCAAGGTGCAAGGTACTAGGGGGGTACCAGGCAAGATGAAGATAGGGAATAAGTAAGGCAAGGTGTCTGGTATATAAGTATACGAATGAAGGGGAGCCCGAATGTGGGTCCGGGGTGTGGGCAAAGGGCAAGGTTGTCAAAAGGACGTGCAAGCTAAAGTGCCAGGTGTGAAATGAGCGAGGGTGGGGCCGCGTAAGCGGGGCGAAGGGAGAACTACAGCATGACGTCGGTAGGACGCATGACTAGGGTAAGGGGGTGCTGATAGCACCGAAGGTAAGGTAGATGAAAGTGTACAAGGTGAATAAGAAGAGGGAGAAAGCGTACGAGGGCACCAGGGGGAGATCCTGGGCAGATACGAGGACAAATGACGGTGATGGGGAAGATCCCCAGATGTGACCAGTGAAGGTCCAGGTGACAGGGGAGTAGTATGTTCCTGGATAGGCACGGGAACGGGTTTATGGCGGAGGGTAGGACGGGGGAGGTAACTCGGAGTGGGGCGAGGGCGGAAGACGAAGAGTCTGAGTGGTGTCTAGTCGTTAGATCAGGCGAGGGAATGTCGTTAGAAACAAAGATGGGTTTCCTGGGCAAGGAGGGACGAGGACAAGGGGCGAGGTGCAAGTGTATAGATGGTTCTCACAGGTGTGAGACAGGGGTTGAGCCGAAAAAGGGATAGGGGTTAGGCGAGTTGTAACAGTGTATGACTACCCAAAAAAGCAGAAGAAGAAGAAGAAGAAGAAGAAGAAGAATGTTCATAAATGCCCTCATCATTTACGAACTTTGTCCTTTTAAAGCGTCCATGGTGCGTTGCTTGGCCTCTGTCTCGAACTTATCCCTGTAGTATGCTTTGGCCTCAGCTGAGACGAAGCTTCCTTGTGACGTTGCCTGTTGAGCGATCATCGGGGTTGGGACAGGTGGGAGCGGGCGTCCTGTGTAGTGCTGAGCAACCTGTGCTTCAGCCGGGGGAGAATAAAATGACGGGTTTGGGACGAATGTCCTGGAATTATAGTCCCACAGATACTGCTGCCGAGTCTGGGGGCGAGGAGCCTGGCAGTTCGGATTGGTCGGACAATTAGGCCAAATGTGGCCGACCTGTTGACATCCGTAGCAGGTACGGTTATCGGGACGCGAAGGGGGGGTGGTCTGTTGGACACTAATGTCCATGGGTGCTCCTCTTCCGGGTTGGGTGCCCGTTGGAGTAAAGCACTGATTTGGCCCAGCATGAGGCGCAGATGACGTTTGGCCGTTAGGCCGCGGGGGTGGATAAAAGTATTGGCCCGTAGGCTGCGGAGGAGGACGTGGGAAGAAAGAGCGAGACAGGGGTCCTCGCTCGATGGCCATTTGCTCGAAGGAGCAACTGACTTTCCTGTATTGTTCCAATAGGTTGTGGAATTTAGAGGCTGAACCATTCAACTCTTGTTGTTGGTAAATTCAGTAGTCTACCGCCTTCTTCAGCAGACTGACCGAGTGATGGTTATCAACATTGGCCTCTTTTACCAGGATCTCGTATTCCTGGAGGAATATGTCGATCGACTTCCCGTTTTGGCGCAAAGCTTCTAGGCGTTTTAAGGCCTCGTGTTCCAGAACATCTATC
>QFEL01001503.1:0-16111 GCA_003316195.1 Neoboletus brunneissimus | reverse complement strand
TCTGTGCGCAGTAGGGTACACTACTTAAACGGCTAGCTCGCGTACTTGTACCGTAGCTTAGCTTCCCGAAATCTACTCTCGATAAGCTCACCTTTGCGAGATCAGCCCTTCGCCTGTCACTGGACCGGCTAGGACCGTCGCATCCCTCGTACTCGACAACAAGGCCTTAGACCTGAGTCGACCAAGGCCTTGAACCTTAGATTCTCGCCTTCCCTCACGCCCCAACCTCTACACCCCTGCGCCCTTAGCTTGAGCTACTACCTTCAGGTCTACGGTCGCCCACTTCTGGTCGAACCGTAACAGGAAGAGTGTACCGTAAAGTAGAGGAAAAAGAGTAGCTGTACGGGTAAATTGTAACAGTACGCCGCGCTCGGCACGCACCCGGACATCTCATACACCATTGCGAATGTCTCACGTTTTTCGAGCAACCCAGGTATGCCTCATTGGGAGGCCGTTCGCCGTATTTACAGGTACCTTATCGGCACAAAAGACCTACGACTTACATATGGAAAAGCCCAAAAAGAGCTGATAGGGTATACGGATGCAGACAGAAGTATGGCCGAGGATCGCAAAGCCATCTCGGGCTACGCGTTCCTCATCAACGGCAGAGCAGTCTCATGGAGCTCAAAGAAGCAAGAAATCGTCTCACTTTCCACTACCGAAAGCGAGTACATCGCCACAACGCACGCCGCCAAAGAAGCATTATGGCTTCGATCTTTTCTCGTGGAAATCTTCTTCCCACTCGAGCACCCTCTCACTCTATTTTCAGACAACCAATCGGCCATTGCACTCGCAAAAGACCATCAGTATCACACTCGCACAAAACACATCGACGTGCGTTTTCACTTCATCCGGTGGATCATTGACAACGGTAAACTACGCCTCATCTTTTGTCCCACCGCCGATATGGTTGCCAACATGCTTACCAAGGCCCTACCCTTGCCAAAAGTAAAGCATTTCGCCATCGAACTCGGACTGCACTCGGCTTGAGGGGGAGTGTCAAAATTCAGCAAGCACGCACGCAGCCGCTTGGACAGAACGCGCTATGGCGATGCGTACCAGTACAGTATATATTTCACTTTACATTCTCTTAGTTACTTACGATACAATACATTGTTATGTGGCTCATACCCAGCGCCACACCATATGATACTCATAGCCCTCTCCATTCTCGCTTATACGTTCTCTTCGTATAAATACTTAGATAGATTACTGGTCACCTCAGATCGTTTGCCCGTAGCGCAATACGACTGAGGTGAGTCATTCCGAAACCGTACTCATACATTATACTAATACTTTGTACATAGTCCTTGTCATAGGTATTTACCTAGATCGTTTGCCCATAGCGCAATACAACTGAGTCCTTGTCATAGCCCCGTGCGCTCGAATAGCGATGTCGTAATTCTATTAGGGTAGTCAAGTGCCAACTTAAAGTACTGTTGGAGCCACCAATGCCCCTACCACAAGAGTCATGCTCAGGGGTCTGTAAAACCTGAATAGTCAGTAACAAAGTGAATTAGACCAGGGAATCCAGTTTAGAAAAGTGAAATTGTAATGTATATTCATAACAGCCAAGGCTTATCCAGCTGGACTCTGCAAACTCTGGCACAGTAATTGGTGTATTTGGGGCATGATTTATTGCTGGTTTCAGGAAATTCGTATTTACGAGCCTGACTAGGCTGACTTATCAAGAACAATAGGTGTCATATGCAATTGTGCACGCCATAACCCTAACCTTGCGCTAGCTTGTGATTACAATCGGTCCAAGACCGATACGTGGGAACCTGTGGTGAAGCTGGCATTCCAAGACTGTATTTGATTTGTTGACCTCTTCAACCCGGGCTTCTCGATTTTACAGGAATGGACTTGTTGCACACCCAGTTGCTTGCTATACAGCACCACCTGTCGTTTGTTGCAACTGAGCCGATCGACTGGAAATTTTTTGTCCAAGCATGTTCGTGGGCAGTGACGCTATTTGAATCCTACCTCTTGTGCGTCATTTCGTTTCCAAGCGTTACCGAGTCCCATCCTGAACAGTCACATCTGTGGCTTATAAGACTCCGTCAATACCCGCTCTACTCGAAAACGGAACCCCCTGCGGTTTTGGCTGGACATTTCGATGAGGCGACGTTCCGCAATTCTCAATTGTATGGTAGAGACAAGGCCCAGTTCTCGCTCGTCACGGGCCTACTTAAGCAAGCCATCGATTCTGCTATGCTACACTATGGGTTCTACGCGTGGGCATGGGACATGGGAGGTAAGCTCATCGGTCGGTTTGGTTGTGGCAGCGAGTACGAGGTGAGCGTGACCAAACCCCCCCTCCCACCGTGTTGACGATTGAATACCACAAAGATCACTCAATCTCTTGCGTTCGCCGGGATCCTCTTCGTCTTTTCGTCCGCGATCAGCACTCCGCTCTCGGTGTACCAGACGTTCGTGCTGGAAGAAAAACACGGGTTCAACAAGACGGCACCGTCGTTGTTCGTCGCCGACTTGCTCAAGAGCTGGCTGCTCACGTTTGCCATCGGGGGACCGTTCCTCTCTGTGTTTCTCTACGTGTTCAAGTGGGCAGGGGACCGTTTCGTTCCGTGGCTCATGGCCTTTTTGTGGGTTTTCGTTCATCATCCGTCTCTCTCTCTCCGTTTGCCTTGTCGTTTCCTGACGCTCCTTTGTCCAAGGCTCTCATTTCAGATCGTCATGGTCATCCTGTACCCAACTGTCATTCAACCTCTGTTCAACAAACTCTCCCCGCTTCCTGCGGGTGAGTTGCGTTCGAGAACAGAGGCGTTGGCGCTCAAGCTCAAGTTTCCGTTAAAACACTTGTACGAGATCGACGGCTCGAAACGCAGCTCGCACAGTAACGCCTACTTTTTCGGTCTCCCATGGGTACGGTTCGGTTCCTCATCCCCCCCTCTCATCATTGAAAATAACCAACCGACCAACTCTCGTAGAGTAAACACATCGTCATCTTCGATACCCTCATCAAACAAAGCAAACCCGACGAAGTCGAAGCCGTCCTCGCTCACGAACTCGGTCATTGGTATCACATGCACCCCACCAAGCTCCTCTGCATCTCCCAATTCCACATCTTTACCATCCTCGCGCTCTTTCCCGCGTTTTTACAAGCACCGCAGTTTATCAGGGCCTTTGATTTCTCAAAGGCGGTGTCAGCGCGTCCACCGACAATGGTGGCATTTTTGATGTTCCAGGTGGGTTATGTATGTGTGGTGGGACGACGTTTGCTCAAACGACTTTCTTTGGGGGGTGTAGATGATCCTGACGCCGATGGAAGCCGTCGTTAGTATCGCGCTCAATTTCGTCTCGCGTCGATTCGAGTGGGAAGCAGACCGATTTGCATGCCACCTTCAAGATCAGTTGCACACGCCTGAGATGCAAGACATGGGTGACCGACTCGGACGGGCGCTCATCACGCTGCACGCCAAGAATCTGTCGACCGTCTGGGTGGATTGGCTGTACGTCTTTGCGTGTTCCCATTTTCGTACGTGGGGGGCATGTGCTGATCTGTCCGTCGATTTCACAGGTATTCGGCGTACCACCATTCACATCCTACCCTCATGGAGCGACTCAAAGGACTGGAAAACTTCAAGGCGAAGCGGACGAGTGAGGAAAAAAAGGAGCTATAGCGACGCTCGTTCTATATCATACTCTACTCCCCACCTCTCTTTTTTCCATCCCAGTACAAAAATCCTAGTTATATAGATTGCATATTCGTCTTGACGCGCGTGAGCCCATGCGCCCGATGCACCAGTGTGAACTATACCCCTGTATACACCATAATGAGATCTGGTAGCAATACTTTGCACGTGTTCCCCAGCGCATATCATGCTCGCTCGCTCGGCCATCGCGAGCGTCCCCCACGTCCGTTCATTGCTCGACATGTTGCGCTTCCACTTCTTGTTCGATGCACTCGACAGAGTACGTCTGGGCGTCAATCCGACCTCGCTCTACATCGACGCTCAAGAGCACGGGTACGGCGAGCCATATCATGAAGACGAGGAAGAAGAAGGCGTAGCGGATGTTGCCCGTGCTATCGGCAATGAGGCCAACGATCAGCGGGCCGACGAACGAGCTCGACTGTCGTTTTCGTTTTGTTTTTGAAACGAGGATCGCGTCGCCCTGGTCAGCTTTCAAGGGAAAATAGGTCAGGGAGCAACGTTACCTTGTCTGTGATGGAGAACAAGCCGTACCTGGGGTCACATCAGCGACGTGCCAGAATAACAAAAAAACGCCAGCGGGGAGGAAAAAACGTACCACCGTGCTTCTTCCCCCGGTGGAATGAGGTCTGCATAAAACGCTCTTGCATAGCTCTGGAAAGCCCCATATGCGAAACCTGCCCCGTCCCAAACACGTCAGCACCCAGCAACCCACCATCGTCATCTCGTCTTCCCCCTCACACAAACTCACCGAAATACACCGCGAGTCCAAACATCTCTCCCGGTGTTGTCAACCCCCCCACATGCATCCGTCTTACAAATGGCAAGAACCCAAGACACCCATAGGCGGGGATACAGGAGACGAGGAGGACGAGGAGGACGAGAACGTAGCGGTTAGACCAGCTAAAGCGGCGTTGGAGAACGGGAAAGACAAGGGAACCGAGGATCCCGGAGGCGGGCGTAATAGCGCCAATGAGCACGAGCGAGGACGATTCCATGTGGAGTGTCGTCTTTCCGAAGAGGATCGCCGTGGAGGTAATTGTCGTAAAACCTACCGCATGAAAGATGCGGGGGGTCAGAATGATGAGAAAAAACCGAGTGTGGACACGGAACGGGGACATGGAGTAAAGTGAGGACACGAAACGCACCGTCCGAAAGAAGGAACCATGCAGCGAGGTATCTGAACGTATGCTGCAGACGCTTGATCTGGGACCAATGGAGCATCACCCCGAGCCGCATCCACGCAGCGGCAACCTCGGATCGGACAGTCCATTTCTCTTCCCCAGCAAACGAATGCACCGACGCACTGGGCAACCAAATCGTGGCAGGTATCGAGAACAACATCCACCACAGCCCACTCAGCCCAATCGCAAGACGAAGCGAGAAAGTGGAGCCGTGCAACCGTGTCACGGGGACGAGGGCCACGAGGAGCAAAAGGATCCCCGCACCGTACCCCGATGCAATACCCAGCGATGAGATGCGTGACGTGGCGCGTGAGAGCGCAGCGACGTACGCTTTCTGCGCCGGGCTCTGGTGATCAGGTGTGGTCGTACCCGCGATGCCAAGCAGCGGCGCGGAGACGGAGTCGGGGTCTGTGAAGAGGACGTGGTCGCCGTCGAGGTCGATAGACGTAGGTGCAGGGACGTCGCGCGATCCAGACGTCTTGTCCAGCTTCTTTTGAGCTTCAACCACCTCGGGGGACTCGCGCGCGAGCGAGGGGAGGTATGCGTTCATAGCCACGACGGAGGCACCGAAGCCGACATTGGCGCAAACTGCAAAGAAGGCACAGAGAAACCAGAGGGGAGAGGACGAGGAGAGGAAGAGGAAGAACACGGCAGCGGAGGCGCCCATGAACGCGAACATGAGGAGCAGTGGCTTCCGGCTCGTTGCTGAGGGGTGGTTCTCAGCGTTTGCACGCCACGGTACTCTCTGTCGACTTACGGCGGTCAGCGATACTGCCCATGGATATGACAGTCAACGCTTGTAGAGCGACGCTCGCCGAGTACACGTAGAGGCTGCATGTGGTTGTTAGAGGTGACAGCGAACGGATCGAGAGGCGACGGACCTAAAGCTGGCAGTACCTACCCAAAGCCAGCCAATCTTGACGGAACAACGTCCTGCAGAGGACGTAGTGTCCTCGCCTGGGATGGACAAACATGGTTCGGCATGGTCTGGTTCCCAGAAGCCGTTGTCCCTTGCAAACTGCTCTAGGCAGATAGGCAGGAAGAGCGTGAGCGACACGACCACGAACACTTCGCTGTGAACGCCGTTGAGGGTGAGCTGAGAAAGAAAGAGACGGCCATACCTTGCGAATGCATAACTGAGCCATCCGAGCAGGCGACGACTTGGCATGATCGCAGCTGTCCAAGCCTTGAATGAAGGCAGCTCCCACGCAGTAATCAATTGCCCCTGTCGGTATATACACCTCGCATTGTCTCTCAAATCCCGCCGGGTACACGGTACACATACAACAAGACGAGCTTCCACACTCCAAGCACGCTACTGCACAAGCACATCTCCACCGCCCCCGACCTAGGAAAGACGGTCGGCAAGAGAAGCATCACGTACGACCAACGCCGTCTCACGTACCTGTTGTAGCACAGCGTCGATCATGTCACCATCCTCCATCGCTGCCTGTCCACACACAGTCAGCATACGCGGGTAGGATGACCCGACGAGACCGCACCTCTGCAGGCGTGCCTTCCGCCCTCAGTCTGTTCCCATCGTAGACGAATCGGAATGTCCCTGTCCGGAAACGGTTGGATCAACGCGTGCTGTATGGGTAATGTAGACCTGCCTGATTCTTTCCCAAAACGTTTCTGAAACATGCGTGGGTCAGAATGGTATAACCCCATATACGATGATGGCGTCGCGTACCTCCGCCGCCTCGAATATTTTTCGAAAGGGCATGTTTTGCTTCACTTTTACGGTGATGTCTGTGATGTCGTGTTCGTGAGGACACAGGAAGCACCACCAAAGCCGAGGGGGACCCACGTTGACCCTCATAATTTATGATCAGGTTTAGCTTTGGTCTGACGTCCTCTGCGTCGGGGTCTTGTGACATGGTACAAACGAGAAAGTGACGGAAGACGGAACACAACGAACGACGACGACGACGACGACGATGAACGCACGCGCTGAACGCGTAAATAATAGACGCCTGCAACGACAAGATGGGTCGTTACATTATGTAAGCCCCCATGCAAACGTGAAAAGAGGGGTATACATGATTAAACTCTGGCACAGGCATGAAACTAATTCTCAAACGGTAAAAGTGGGGCGATATACACGAAGGAGGTCCAGTCAAGAAAACTTCCACCTGAATAGAACCGTTGGCCCGTTGGACAAAAAAGAAAGACATATAGGTTACTGACCTGTTTCCGCAGTTGACACATCTGCACGAATAATCAGTCGGAAGATCGATCGGCCGAGCGAGAAAGACGTACGTGACAAAGGTAGTCATCGGTTCGTCGGCGCTTCGTGTCTGTGCTTGACGGTAACGGCATTTGCGCTTGACGGGTGTTAATCGCGGCGAGGTGTATCTGTAAAGGGACTACTCGCCTGCTTGCATCTTCCACACTGGAAGCCGTCAGTCTCCGCTTCCTGTTCGCCAGCGCCAAGAGATTTGAACAAGTTCTCTTCTTTAATTTTCTGGTCGGCAGCGCGCCGTTCCTCGGTCATCATTTCCTGGTCCGCCATGAGTCAGTGAAAGGACTCGAAAAGAATGACACGGTACCTCGTTTGACATTCTGCTAAACTTTTCGGGGGACAGCTCGCCGCTGACGACGCTTTCACGCAAGCTGGGATTTGCCTTGTCCTTGAGGTTGACGAACAGAGATCGGATCTTGCCCTTGTATTCTGAGGTCGTGCCGCCAAAGTGTGTAAAGACCGCCTTTTCGACGGCGATTGCACGGCTGGTGATCAGATCGCTCGCTGTGAAATGGAGTGAGTCAGATTGGATGACATGTTGGGGAACTCACGGGCGCCCGAGTCGCAGGCGAGACCATCGTAGATGAGCTCCGCACATCGGTCCCGCGTATTATCGCCCGTCACCGTAATCTTGACACCATCTACCTTGGAACTGCGGACTTCGGGTTTGCCGTTGGGTGTGGGTGTGGCGACAGGGGTCACCGAGGCAGACTGCTTGCGAACTAGACGCCCGTCAGAGAGCGACAGAAAGATTCTCGGCGGAGAAACACACCTGGTGGTTTGCCGTTGATGAACGCCTTTGCAGAGGCGGATTTGGCCTTGTCGACCTCGTTTTTCCACTTTTTGACGATCTCCTTGGCCAAGTCGGAGACGTCCTTTGCGTCGTGGGCACGGAGTTTGCCTACGGCGAGACCAGCCTTGCTTTCCTACGGGCGTTGCGTTGGACGATTTACACACGTTCACACTGGAAATACCTACCCTTAGCAGCGCTTCGTTGACCTGAAAGTCTTTCTTGAGAACCTTTAGGATAGCCACGCGTTCCTAGGGGAGCGAGTCAGTCGAGCGAGAACAAGCAACGCCCAAAACGACATACCTCATTCGTGCTCGCATTCTGGAGCTGCTTCACATGCTTTTTGAGCTCAGCTGCGTCTGACATGGTGGACGTAGTCTACGCTGGTACTCTACGACGATCTGCTCTCTCTTTTGCTCCTCACGACAGAGGTCGACGAGCAACACGCCGTCGCCATCTCCTCGTCGCCAAACAATGACAAACCCACTGGACCCATTTCCAAAAATGGACATGTATGGCTCTCTCTGACAATGGCCTCGATGCTCGCACCGCTCGACCCCCTCCTCAGACAGAGCGCCAAACGGACGCGCGACATCTTCGCCTCATGTCCCGACGACGCCGTCACACACGACGACGAGAAGAGGTCCGTTCCCCTCCCCCGTCTGATCCCATACTCACCCCACACAGCGCCCGCCTCCGCCTCTCCGTCAAAATGGCCGACGAGTACAAACACTACCGCGACCTCCCTTCTGCCCTCCTCGCTCAGCAGTCCGCCATCGGGCCCGCACGCCCAACACCGCCTCAATTCCAAAAAATGATCACCGCTGGCCGTACGTCGTCCCCACCGCAGCCCCGTATCGACACTAACCAGCATCCAGCATCCAGCGACACCTCGCGCATGATCGCCACGATTGACAACACCCCCAAAGCCCAGCCGTCCACCTTTGCCACCTCGTCCAAACTCTCCGAAGCCCTCACCCTCCACAAGACGGTGCGGACGGTCAAACCGACGTACCACCCCCCGTGGAAACTCGTCCGCGTCATCTCGGGCCATTTGGGCTGGGTCCGCAGTGTCGCGGTCGAGCCCGGAAACACGTGGTTCGCGACCGGCGCCGGGGACCGAGTTATCAAGATCTGGGACTTGGCGTCCGGGGCGCTCAAGTTGTCGTTGACCGGCCACATCTCGACCGTCCGTGGCTTGGCTGTCTCGCCGAGACACCCGTATTTGTTTTCGTGTGGTGAAGACAAGGTGTGTCTGTGCCGGCACTCCCTTTTTCGCATTCGTCTCTGATGCGCGGTAGATGGTCAAGTGCTGGGACCTCGAGGTCAACAAGGTGATACGGCATTACCATGGACACCTCTCGGGCGTGTACGCGCTCAGCCTACACCCCACCCTTGACGTGCTAGTCACCTCTGGCAGAGACGCCTCCGCCCGCGTATGGGACATGCGCACTAAAGCACCAATACACGTCCTCGCTGGCCACTCTGCCACTGTCGCGGACGTCAAGTGCCAAGATTCCGATCCCCAGGTGATTACGGGTTCTATGGACTCGACGATCCGGTGCGTGTCTTTCCCAATCCTCTTAGTGCCCCTCTGTTTAGCCCCCAATCTCGCTTCCACAGCCTATGGGATCTCGCCGCCGGAAAAACCATGGTCACCCTCACCCACCACAAAAAATCCGTCCGTGCCCTTGCTATCCACCCAACCGAATTCACGTTCGCATCCGGCTCCGCTGGCGGGAACAATATCAAAAAATGGAAATGTCCCGAGGGCACGTTTGTATTTAATTTCCCAGGGCACAATGCAATCATCAACACACTGTCTGTGAACGCCGAGGGTGTCTTTTTTTCTGGAGGTACGTGACGCACTCATCATCGGACCGCTCACACGTCCGCGTGTGGGTCTGTTGGGCGGGGACACTGACGACGCGAGTCCAGGCGACAACGGCACCCTCACGTTTTGGGACTACAACACCGGCACGCCGTTTCAAAATATGGAAGACGTCCCGCAACCCGGCTCGCTCGAAGCCGAAGCCGGCGTGTTTTGTTCGACGTTTGACATGACGGGGACGAGATTGATCACGGGAGGGGCGGACAAGACGATCAAGGTATGTCATGGCCTCACGTGTGTCGTGTGTTGCGTGACTGATCTGCGTGCGCGCGTAGGTATATGCGGAACAGTCGCAATGAGTGGTCAGCATGCGATGCATGTTAGGGCCGAGGACGGTTCATCCGTTGACGACGTCGCCTGTTTTTTTTTTTTTTCGTACAGTGTATCACCCGTCTTGTGGCACTAATGTATTCTGTAACCGGACGGGGCGCGAGACTTGGCCCAAGGGCTTCCAGTTGATCACAATATCTAGGGGGTGAAAAAGTCATTTCTTGTTCTGTCCCACATGCGACGAAAAAAAAAGCTACGGTCCGATTATCTTCTGCAGCTCAGCCGTGACAGCGATATTGCATCCCCGACTTATCGTCGCGGCGACTTTCAAACCTCGAACGCATCCGACACGAAAAGAAAAAAAAAAACCATGCAAGGTTTCTTTGATACTTTTGATACACTCGTGTGTGTGTGTGTGTGCAGGTACCTAATACTACAGTAACAACAAGCAAACACGAAACAAGGATGGAAAGAAGAAAAACATCGTCAATGCACAAGAAGCAAAACAAGGTATCAAGGCAAGAGGATAACATGTCTACAGAGTCCCTACTTCTCAGTGACCGCAGAGAATCGTACACATTGAATCGCACAACGATACGTCAAGCATAGTACCAACGACAAAGAGAGAAGGAAAAAAAAGGAAAGGTGTCTGAATCGAATGGCTACTGGTACCCACCGATCGGAACGCCTTGTTGTTATGGACGCAGATACGACGGGCGATTGAATTGAAGAAAAAGAAGAAAAAGGCAAGGGTGGGATGCCCATGCTCGTCTCTACACGCGTGCGACGAGCGGTTGGGCGTCGACCCGTGTTAGCCGGCCCAGCCTTGCAACGAACTCGACGACATGCTTCCAACGAAGCGAGGATGGGGCATCCCATCGCTGCCGTTGGTATCCCCATTTGCCAACGCCGCGAGGGCCATCGTCGGACACGCGTCTTGCGCGGCATTGTAACCGAGCGGTAGCGGTGGTGTTGGAGGTTGCGACGAGGCATCTATTGGAGTGGCCGCATCGACGATCACGGATCACCATGTGCGTCACGCGCAAAATTGAATCAAAAAGATCCATCGGGTTATCAAACCAAAAATAAAATAAAATAAAATAAGAAGATCCGACGCACATGCATCCATCACAACGGCGTAATTCGCATTGTTTCCTGACGTAAACGCGGAGAATTGGTTCAAGGTTACGGTGGATGACGACGCGGGCGATGTGGATTGCAGGGCGGCTTTCAGTTTGGCAGCTGTGGCGGCCTCGAGTTCGGGCGAAAAGATAAATGGGACGTCTCCCGCATCCTTGACTTTTTGCATATTCTTGGTGATGGGGCGGGGTTCGGTGGAGACGCTGTCGAGTCTGTATTTGCTGGACATGGCGCTGAGGCTCTGCACATATGAACCGTGTGGAAGTTCATGGGAATGGCGTCTCACGGCGGAGGGTGTCCCCGCCGACTTGGTGATGGGGGCGGAATTGGGAGTAGGCTTGGAGATGGGTGTCCAAGCGGGTCCTTGCGAGGGAATGGGTATAGCAGTGAGGGGAGGTGACATTGAAAAGTACTCTGCGGACGGATCATGGAGGGGAGTGGAGAAGCTCATTTCGGGTACGGGTGACATCATGCTATGCGAGAAACTTGGCGAGGTCGTTGGAGGACTGGTAGGGTAACCTGCAAGGTCAGGGTATGGGGGAACGGTTGGAGAAGTGGTATGATGAGAAGAGAGGGACGTGGTCGGGGACGATGGGGCAGAGCCAACGTCGGAAGAGACGCGATTCCATGGGCTCCTTCGCCCGGGTGAACTGGAACTGGACATGTCCCCAATGTGAGGGGGTCTGTCTGCTCGTCGACCGCGTTCTACCTTTGTCTTGGTGACGGGGCGTCCGTCTTCAGATATGGAAAAGGGTTGTGAACCTACCGGGATGGACAAGGGTGTCGGTGTGCTCTTGTATTTGGTGCGGACGGGCTCTTCGCGGACAAAGGGTTGCCTAGAGGGTTGGGTGCCGTAGAGCTTCTTGCGAGTCAAACCGTGGACTTTTTGGAGCGAGCTTACTAGGCTGGGTGTCGGGTCGTTTTGTGTGGTTGGTGGTGGCGCAGCAGACTGGACGTCCTGCGGGTATGACTGATGTCGAAGGACGGGTGGGCGGACGACCGGGAGAGACGGTTGCTGTAGGAGGTCAGCAAGGAAGGTGCGCACAGGCGGGGCTCACCTGTGGGACAGGGTCGATGACGGGAGTGTCTGGGGGGGAACGTGAGTATTTAGTGGGTGGGTGGGGACCTGTGGCGACGAACCGGCAGGATCACCGGAGAGCAGAAAGGTGTAGTCTGGGTTTGTTGGGAACCAGGGGGAGACCTGGGTGTGGTGCTGGAGTTCGAGCTTGAGGCGCATGAGTAGGTGGCGGGGGGAGGACGGGGAGATGGCATACGCTGGTGATGAACAGGTCGTTCATGGGTGTCATGTCTTGTGACGCGGGGAGGATCATGTGGCAGTGTATTCCGAGCTGATGAAAGGATCAATTGAATGGGTCGGCTGGATAATCGGGCGACGGTACCTGTGCGATTCGTTGTCCGAGCAGACGCCACTCTGATTGGCCTATCTGAGCTGGCATCGTTACCGAGACGCCCCACGTCCCTGGGGTGGGGGGGGAGGCGGCGACGACGAAGAGATGGAGGTTGACTGGGCCGCCGTGGAACTGGGCGGCGGCGGGGGGGGGGGGGGGGGGGGGGGGGGGGGGGGGGGGTTGGACGCGAGGACGTAAGAAGAGCAAGGGCTGACCTCTGTGGCTCTGTTGATGATCCGAGAGGTTATTTTGTTATCTGGACTGAGGCTGAACTTTAAATCTGGGAGCTGGTTGTACTGTCGTGGTGGTGCGGTGTGGAGGGACGCGGAGTCGTCGCCGACGGGTGCGGTGGTGAGCCAGAGGACGGGTATCTGTGGGGGGTGAGGGGGGGGGGGAGCGGGACAAGGGGGGGGTGTGCACGCACGGGGACGACTGGGTTTGCCATGCGGAGTGTGCCGAGGAGGGTGGGGAGGTAGTGCTGGCGGAGGTCGTTCCAGGGGGAGAGCATGCCGTGCGAGTTTTCGATGAGGATGAGGGTGACGACGGCCTTGACGGCGGGGGAGGACGTGAATATCGGGGGGGACATCCTCGACATGGAGGGTTTCCCAGAACTCGCTCACGTGGCTCTCGTCGGGGTTATCGATCCGTGGCGGAGACAAATCCGTCTGGTCGTATAAAAACATTCCCCCTCCCCATGCACGTCTCTCCCCTCTTCCCCCTCCTCCCCGTCGCCGTCGCCGCCTCGTTCGCGCCCACCTCCCACGTCAGGGTCGACGGCCGTACCTGCACCGTGACCCCTATCGGGGGTGGCCGGGACGACGGCCCAAATATCATCTACGCGTTCGACGCTTGCAGATCCGGCGGAACAATCGTTCTCGACCAGTACTATGTCGTCAACACCGTCCTCGTAATCACCGGCCTCCACAACGTCAGCATCCAGCTCAGCGGCCTCGGTCAGTCTGTCCCACACAATGCCCATTCAGAACCGCTCACACAACCTGTCCCCAGTTCAGTACACCCCCAACATCGCCTATTGGTCACCCAACTCCTACTATATGGAGTTCCAGAACGCGTATGCAGCCCCTCCGATCCTCGCCTAGTCTGGCCTCACGCGTCTTAGCACCACGTTCTGGTTCCTGTCAGGACACAATCTCCACCTCTACGGCGGAGGTACCCTCGATGCCAACGACCAAGTATGGTGGGACTATCCCAACAAGGTCGTCTTCTTGCCTTCCATCCAGATCGGCCCTCTTACAATACAATAGACTCTGGGAACCGCCGGTGGTTCTTCCACCACCTTTGCGCGTCCCGTCCCCCTCACCGTGGGCAACGCCTCGAACGTTCTCATAGAAGATCTCACTCAAATCGGTTCTCCCTTTTGGGAACGTCCTATTCTCCCATCCATTCAACTCATTTCTCACATCAACCACAGAATAACTTTGTCTATCAATCCACCAATGTCACATACCGTAGAATCAACATCTCCTCAACCTCTTATTCTCCCAACCCCGCCGTCAATTCCGGTATTCTTTCTCACAAAAATTCATATCCTTATCCTCATCCACGCCTTAGACGGCTGGGACATTTACCGCTCCTCCCATGTCACTATCCAAGACTCCACCGTTCACAATGACGACGACTGTGTCTCCTTCAAACCCAACACCACCAACACCCTAGTACAAAACCTCTACTGCAATGGTTCCCATGGCATCTCCGTCGGTAGTCTTGGTCAGGTGCTTTTACACCCGCTCCATCGCGCTCCATCCTCGTGCTTGACTCGTCGCTCCAGTATGCTGGCGAAACCGATATCGTCGCCAACATCTACGTGAAGAATATTTCCATGAACAATGCCCAGAACGGTGCTCGCATCAAAGTCTTTGGCGGCTCACCATATCCAAACTCGACTGCTGGTGGGGGCACTAGATATGTCCAGGTACAGTGTTTACTTCATCTCTCTGTGTTTTATGCCAATTGCATTACTCCCAGAATGTCACCTTTGAGGATTTCCATGTCAATGATGTCGGTAACCCCATCTATTTGAACCAGGTTCGTTGCTTCGACTAACATCCGAGTGTACTTGACCGATACTCGCCCTCAGTGTTACGAAACCGCACCCAACGTGTGTGCAGAATACCCTAGCACGCTGACCATATCCGACGTCCACTGTACGTACCCCCTACCCTCACCTCCGTTCCGCTCATCCAGCCGTGTGCTAGACATCAACGTCACCGGCATGTCTTCTGGAAACTCGGGCAACGTCGTCGTCCAACTCGAATGCTCGGCCGAATGCTATGACATCACTGCGACGGGCACCAATTTGACGAGTCCCGACGGTCCAGCGGCGTATTACTGTCAAAACATCGCCAACGAGACCGCGCTCGATTTTGCGTGTACGGCGCCTCCTGCATCGGCGTCATAGACTGTAGACACAAGGCTTGAGCATTTTTCGAGTAGACGTCCTCGTGCCAAATAGGATACGGTCGAATCGAGTGTCCATTTCCTCTGCACATGCGTCGTAAGTACACATATAGCACATTTGATCATCGTGGACTCTGGCGCAGCAAGGGTAAGTGACCCCACGTGAGCGACGTACACGACGTGCAGACGATGTCTGCCCGCCCTTACAGGTAAGTGTATGAATCATGCTTTCACAGGGGTATTACAATAATACTTCCGTGATCTCCCTCTTTTATTTCGGACCAGCAAGGTAGAGCTAATTGCGCACGCGTGTGATTCGCGACAAACACAACACTACCAGCGTATGTCTCACGCTCATGTGGCAGTGAAAGCTAGTGACATGGCTGGGACATGTCCAGCGGGTGAACCTGTCGCGAATCACGATCACTTTTTTTTTGGTTTGGCAAGAGTCCCTCGATACGACGACCTTGATTACGAATCATGATGGGTCTCCGCCATCGAACGCGCAATCGTACCACGGCCGGATCCGACGTCGAATTTCGGGGGTAGAGCTTTAAAAGCATGTACGTAGACATGTTTGATCGATAGCCCTCAGTCTACCAAAATCAGAATATGAGAAGCGTTCAGCGATGAGCACCCTTACGCGTCTGAAAGTTGACGCCCTCGATGCACTAAAGACACTCGGAAACGTTCATGCTCAGTTATGAGGATCCGGGCCGCGCGAGGTTTAAGACGAGCATGATATGATCAAGACGGACAATCGGGGTGAACGCCCGCACGAGTGGCGCGCCCTCTGGCTCTCGGTGCCGTCACCACCACCCGTGTGGCCGACCCGGTCCCCGAGCTACGGACCGTGAGAGTAAAACACTCGACATTGAATTGAACGAGGTCCCCGTCTTTGATTATTATTCTCAGCTTCAGTTAGCATCGGACGCGGGCGCGTTCAAGGAACTCCCCACAGACTCTAATGATCCGGCCCGCACGGCTGCATTGGTTGTAAGTAACATGCCGCGGACGGTCCTGGTTAGGTGCGGACAACCTGTGGGCCGGCCCGGCTCTCTTGTCGTGAGCCGTGAGGGTAACACACTCA
>QFEL01001502.1:0-18294 GCA_003316195.1 Neoboletus brunneissimus | reverse complement strand
GTTGATCTTTCGCCCGGGGAGCAGAGCATGGTATTACTGATGCGTGCGCTCGTTGGTCGTCCCCAGCTCGTGCTCTTGGATGAGGTATGGGCTGGGATGGATGACAACATGGTTCGTGCCGCGAGACGCTATCTACGCGAGGGTGGCGTTGGACATGATCAGGCCGTCGTGGTAGTAAGCCACTGGGAAGAGGAAGTCCCATGGACCGCGAAAGACGGTTTATACACACTCAGACTGCAGGACGGGATCGGCACGTAGATACAAACGCACAGACACAGCAATTTTTCATACAGACTGTAGTTACAGGATTTTCTTTCTCGCCAACCCATCAAGGGAATCGATGCATAGCGAAACGACGACAAAGCTTTCACAGAATAGCAAATCAATCAATAGAGAACATAGGTAACAGGATGACGGGATATTGCCTATCGTACAGCATTTCCAGAAAAAAAAAGAAAGACGTTTGAAAGGTGAAAACGCAGATCATTTACCAGGGCAATTCAGGAACGCTGCCCCAGCCGCTGGTGGACGATTTCGCGTTGCTGGCACCCCAACTCGTACTTGACGTGCCGCGTTTAGAGCCGCGCTTGGAGGAGACAACTGAGGAATTATCCGCGTTACCACCAGCAGCGAGTTCATCCTCCACCTGATCGGCCCAGTTGGAGGAGACCTTGGTCTGTGCTGGCTTCTTCTTGCCCTGAGGCTTACCACTGGAACCTTTCCCCTTCGTGACTGGCTGTGCCGTGACAGCCCAAGGGTCGTAGGCATCTTCGGAGACACCCCAACTCGCGTTGGACGTAGCACCAGCAGGCACGACCACAGCGGCGTTCAGTTCAACTTCGGGGTCAGAATTGCCCCATCCGTCGTCGGAGTCACCCTTTGTCGTTTCCCGCTTCTCAATGGTATCAGCGGAAACAATGGCGCGCGGCGTCCCACGCCAGTTCGTCTTGACTGGCGCACCAGGACCCCGGAACTGATTGTTTTGTATCTTGTTCTTGTCAGAGGACTCATTCTCGCCATTCTTCTTACTGATGCCGCGACCCTTGCCCTTCTTCCCCCTGTTCGCGCCACCAGTCTTGCGTTGCTCTGCTTGTTCGGCCCGTTTGATGAGGCGGAGCTGTTTAGCGTACTCGGCGCATATACCCTTCTTGCAAATCATTCCGTGTGCATTGCACAATGTCGGTTTCGCGGTCTCTTGGTTCTGCTTCCAATGGTCCTCTGCATCCAACGCCTCGTTGTCCCATCCTGCCCCATCCGCCATTTCCCACGTCGCAGCGGCCGTCGGTTCATCCCAAGTACCCGGTGCGATCATGTCTAGTCCCCTGATGTCGTCGTCGTCGTCGTCGTCTATAATTCGGATCCCCATTCCATGGAATTCTTCTTCCATAGATTCAGAGAAATGGATACGGACAGCATGCGGGTTGTCGCTCTCGGTGGCGGTAGTCAAGTCAGGTCCCGAGTCAGAATCGGGGCTGGAAGTAGAAGCGCCGGTCGAACACCAACTGGCAGCGCTAAAGTTGACGACGCGATCAGGGTTACTTTGAGCCACAGATGCGGCAATTTTGCTTGGAACAGCGAGACCAGGTGGATGGGCTGGATAAGAGATTGTACCACTTTCCCAGGTATTTTTTCGAGCTGGCAGCCCGGGCGGCACCACGGGAGCCTGATGAGCGGTCACAGGGGAGACGACAGGCAACACTGGGGTGTTCTGCCTGGAAGCTGGTGCCGAGTCGTCCCAATTCGTCACCACTGGGGTAGACGCGGGCTTTTTGCCTGTGTTCTGCCCTGGGAAACCATATCCTCACTCCATGTTGACCCTGCGAAAATTGTTTCGACTTACAAACGTTGCTCGCTTTCACCGCGATTGGTCCACCCCCGACAGCTGGCACTCTCACGCCAGTGTAAGGTCCTTGAGGGATGCCGACTGTCTTCTTCACACTTCCGTTCGCTGTAGGGTTCGGCTTAGCTGAGGCCGCCTGTGCCTTTGGTACACCTTTTCCCCAAGCCCCGAGTGTGTTCGATTTGGTTTGCGTTGTGGCAGGAGCAGGAGAGGGTCCTCCTTCCTTTGTCTGAATCCACGCGGCTGATCCGACCACTAGGGTGATGAAAGAAATGTCAGACAGTCACGGTTATAAAGACGAGTGTCTACCGACCAGGCTGCGGGGGCGGCGATGACCACTGGTGGAAGGATCTTCACGGCGCCTGGAAGAGGCCTACACAAAGGATGGTTCGTCTGGTCCCCGACGGGCACGTCGCAAAAGTGAGTTGCGGGATAGGGGGACTTGATATGCCTATATGCGTGAGAACACGTGATAGATCAGGACTCGATCAAGTACTGTGCTTGGCGTATGCTCACCTGTTTTTCGGAGACCAAGCTTTGAACCAAGCTTCGTCCACGTCGATGCGCTTCCAACCTAAAAGATAGCATAAGCGCCAGGTTCGGATACTGTTGATGCTGGCGGGGCGCGATCAAGTCACAGAAACGAAAACTCCGTACCGCCACCGACGGGAACACTATATCCATACGCCAAACGTACCATTTTTCTGCACGATCCTCCCAGTGCTATATGTGCAGTAAAAGACCCGCGTGACCCGCCCGCTTTCTTCCTTTGTCGGCTTTTGAAGAAATTCGGACCAGTGATGTTCACCGAGAATGCGGTCAAAGTGCGGGTAATCTCTGTTGACTTCAATGATGACCATGCCTCGTGCCTATTAAACGGCGGCATCGTGTCATCAGCGACGCGATGTTGATGGATGCCAGTGGGAAACATGAGGTTGGATACAGATGAACTCACACTTGGCTTGTGAAAAATGGCGAAAAAAGCGTTCTTGTCGATGCAACTCGCCACCCAACACGCAAAGTCTTGTCTATCTTTTGGTAACTCCATGTTGCAAGTGCCACTGATGGCGTAGGGGTGGACGACGGTCAGATACCGTGGCTCGTCGTCGCCAGGTGGTGGGGTGGGGACGCGTTTGGGCATGATGGGGGTCGTAGAGAAAGCGGCGATGATACCACTTTTTGGTGTTGGTTTTTAAAGTCTGGCGTTTCTTTGGAGAGGCTGCGATGGAATACAATATGCCAGTCGATAGCAGCGGCCCTGTTTCGTTTTATTAGTCTCGGCTGTGCTCAAAAAGGTCGCGATCGGAAAGAGAGAACGATTGCAAGGTGATGGGGGCCGAAACGTGTAAACCAGCAGGTAATCGTATGTCCCTGAATCCCATACAGATTGATCCAAAACTATCATCCTTTCAGCCCCAATAAACGACATTATCCAGAGCACGACTAGACGTTGACTGTATGAATATGAGAAACCGATCGCCCCCACTGGATGTATGTACTACAGTACACGCCAAAGAGGTGTGAGGTACCCTTCACGGGCACTAATCCAAGTCCGCAACACACTACAGTCATTGACACAGACCGTGATAAGCTCAGCACCCAGCTCGAGCCCAACATGTAATCAATGTTGTGGTGTCCGGGATCTGCATTTCGCATCATGATGGCGGTCTTCAACCACCGTGTGGCAGACAATGATTAATGAGGTCTGGCCAGCCATCAGGTAGACTCATGCGCCGAACGAATCAATACGTGGTGAGCACCGAAATATTGGCTGATCTACGGTCCATTGTTGGCGGTAATTATTGAGCCACTATAAGAGACGATGGGTCAGGCCTTCATGAGAGCTCATCATACGTGTGAGAAACGTTCCCGAGACTCGATGGTACCTTACCTTGTTACCGACTCGTGTAGACCCACTCTACACCCTGCCAATGAGATGTCATGTCCCTCGCATATCTGGGAAATCTCTGCGTGTGGAACTGAATTGACGGCAAGGTTGGAGCTACGATTGAATGTGTGGTGCTGCAAGTCCCAAAAGTTTCCTGCATTTCGTTCATCATCAAATACACGATTTGGGGACCTGTTTCTGCGCGATTCCGAAAGCAGTTGCACGACCGAGACCCGACGCTCGATAGAGGTCTATTATTCCAGGTGAAGGTAGCAAGACAAGGAAGTCAGGTACAACCTACGAACTCATCCATGTCAGGATGATGTCATCGCCGTCGAATGCAAACAGAAGGAAGGGGTGTAAGATGAAACTACTATTAGCTAATTACACCCAGCGATTAGATAAGCCCAGGTGAGAACACACCTCAGAGTTCGAACCGGAACTAAAGTAACGACCAGAGATGATCAGGCAAAAAAAAAGGAAGAAAAGCCTGCAGTCACTGGACATTTTCATAGCCATCGAGCCCTACTCTTCGGTTGGGGTTAGGTTCCGCATAAGTCAAGCTGATATTCCCACGGGCGTACACTTGTTTCCCACGCAATTCCTGGGTTGTAACTGTCCCCTCCAAGTTCAAGAATACTATGCAAAAGCTTTCGGCCAGGTGTATGCACACGGCGTGCGCGCCTATTCCACGACTGGCAACAAGAACAAACGGGTAGGTGCGATTGATCATTCGATTTGGCGCGTCTTCACCTCAGTGCTCTCTTCCATCGCTCCTCTCGACAACCAGTTTAACAACATCATTCTCTCCGTGAAGCAGCCCAGTCAACCCCTTGTATTTCCTTGGTAATAATACTTGGTTTCAGCAATCAATATAGAAGGTCTTTTGAGAAGAGCCCCTTTGTGTTGTTCCAAGACTGCTTCATAGACGGTGTGAACACGAACAGAAGCCAGCCCTCAGTCCCATGTTTGGAGTCTGGCGAAATATCCACGACGTTTCGAACCGTCTCGGACTCTCGGTGCCCTTGAATTCATCTGTTGTACGTCTCGATCAAGCAGCACCATACATTTCCATTAGTCCTCGTGGGATCCTGCCCATATCGCCCCCTAAGCTGTCACACTACGCCACCTCGTTACCATCCAGCTCCACCTCGCCTCCGGTTACCGCCCTTGGTTCGTTGGTCTCGCCCTCGCGCGTTGTCTTTGCCTAACATGTGACTATCGCTACCCCCATTTAGTCATAGTATCCTCGCCCTCGTTTCCTTGGTCCGTTGTCTGCTTTATTCCTGTCACATCCTGTACGGCTTACTTTATGCTAGTAGGTGTCTGTTCTTCAACGCAGTCACGTGTGGGATCAGGGCACCCTAACGTAAGCTCTACGTACATGCCGCTCTCTGAAATGCACAAACGGTTTTCTTTGAATTCGTGCGACAACACGTCCGTAATTTGCGCAGCCAATGATAACGAAATTTTGGGGTTTGCAGCACTGTGATACGTGGAGAAGGTGGACCTACCGCCGTGGGGCAGTCCCCACGCTTGCCCTCCACTTGCTGTGTGATCAGCGCTGTTCAAAATGAGCATTGGGAACCACATATATGAAGGGGTGACCCAGCACACCCTCGTCCACAACCTCTTGGCCCGAGAACACAATGAACCTCAAATCCCTTGCTGCACTTTCTCTCGCTGCCTCTGCAGTGCCTCTTGCCACTGCAGGCCCGCTCGCCTACGGCCTCTGTCAGACAGGTAAGTATCCTCCTACCGACCTGGATCAAAGCCCCAAACATTGCCCTGTCGGTTAGGCTGTAATGCGCTCGTGGTTTCGTGCTACGCCGCGGCTGGTTTCACCTTTGGCGTGACCATAGTCGCGGCACCCCCTGCCATCATGGGATGTAACGCCGCCCTAGGTACATGCATGGCAGCATGTGCTGCTACAGCACTCTTTGCCCCAACCCCCTGAGCGGTTGGGCCCTCGACGGCGAGTATCTCGCTTGACCCTGCTGCGTCTAACTTACTGTTGCCTCAGCTACAGCCTGCTCAATGTAGTATTCTATTGGATGACTATCCCTCTCGAACAGCTGATTGTCCCGGTTCCGAGACAAATGTTTTGTGTATTGTATCAGTAGATTTCTGTACGACGAGTACATACCGGTGTGTACCCAGGGATGGAATATCGACTGCGTGTATATGTTGTAGAATGATGTCAGTGCCTCTTCGCGGAGAACGCCGAGTGGTGTTGTCGAGTGACGATGGTAAGGTGACCCACGTACAGCACGGCAGCGTGTGCCCTCCAGACGTGTCTTTGTCGCAACACCGACAGGACTGAAAAGTGCATCGAATGCTTGCGAATACTCTACGTGTTGCCTCGAGATGTACAATATCGAGGGCGCCAACGCCAGGTCCAAGAGGCAGACGGGCGGCGATAACAGCTTCCGTGGGATATGGCTAGAAAGACATGTGGCCAATATTAATGAAGAGTACTACTACCGTTTTCATTTGGGTTGGCAGCGTGCGAAAGGTTGAGATTGCGGCTACTTCCTTCGTCTCGAGAACCACACAAGAGACGACTCGATATGTTCATATCCAGTGCCGCCTGCAGGCCCCGTATCAAAAAAATAGGGGATTTAGCGCACCTGTCTTGTGATCGAAAACCACCCCTCTTCCAATCTCAGACTCGATTTCCCGCTCGAACAAATGTGTCGTGGTCCGGACGTAGTTGGCGATATGGTACCTCCGCTACCCAGAAGACTTCATAACCAGAGCCTGGACAGGTCTCATAAAGGAGCCCGAAAGATCGTAAGGCAGGGCTAGTGAGGCTCAGAATTACAGGCTTTCCGGTGAAGACCTCACCAGCATTTTCCTGGGCTACAGAGGGGTTGTTCCAGCATCGTCACAAGGTGAGAGCATCTTTCTTGCAAGCACAGCCATTGGAACGTACGTGTACTTACTAGAATGAGTGAAGCTTCCATGTAGTAGACCGCAATCATAGTCGGCCTAGAACGACCCGGGAGAAGTAAGGTGAAGATACTCAAATAGAGTTAGTGGGGTTGAACAACTCTGTGGGACATCAAAGTTCCCACTCAAAACATAGCCGACAATTCAGACTAGAGGTTCATTATTCGAATGACAACCAAGGACGACAGTGCGGGAAGTTCACCTCGATCATCTGCATCCTCGGCATCCTGAGGCTCATCAGTGGGGAGGTGGGGTCTACCGAACGGGTCAGGTTGAGTAGCGTTGATGTAGTTGTCTGTGGTGATCACCCGACAGCTACCAAGTTACTGCAAGGGAAACAGGAAGTCATCACTGGGTCCGAAATCACGCGCCAGGACTGCGCTGATGTGGTGATTGGATCATTCCAGTAGCCCGTATACCGAAGTAGGGAATTCCCCAAGAGCTAGAGCAAGCATGTTCCATCGGAAACGGAGTGCCGTTTGCCATCACTGGGGTCCTCTGGTGCTCCAAGGATACAATAGACTCCAAGTCCCGAAGAAGGTGCGAAAGATTGATGTAGTACAATGTTTGATAAGAGCGTCGGAGCGACTAGCTAGCACGATATGCCACCCTATCGAAGGGGAGTCGCTAAACCTTGTCCGATTAAACAAGGGCCCTTTGTGCTTGATTTGACTTCAACAAGCGGAGGTGCTTTCTCCATCACCAGGGGACATGACCTTTGCGAATCCCTCGTCTCAGCTGATGAAAGGATGTTGAATTCGCGATTCCTGCCGACGAGGCTCGACCGCGTTATCAGGGAGCCTCAAGGCCCTTGCTTGCCCTTTTTGCTCGGCGGGACATCGCCGCGTCCTGCTGGCAATCGCGTCCGTCATTGCACTTAACTGCTTCCCATCGGTTACTTAACTTTGGTGCCACCTACTGGGGTTTGGCAGTTGATGACGCGGACGTTTGTATGTAATGAGTCTATGACCCGAGATGCTGTGGGAGACAATCGTCCACGACATTACGTCCCGTGCTGTCAATCCACAGAGTTGCAGTGATGTGCGCACAGCGGAAAACATACCGCCCAGCTGACGGAGTAGTACTCTCGGCGTCGACTCCGGTGGCACCGGGTTTACAGACCATTGGTCCCGAGCAAGTCCCACCAAAGTCCCCCCGCCGATTCTGAAACTTGCCCTCACCGTTAATCACCCCGAATCCGAGGAGAGAAGATTCTCTCCGCATTGAGCCCACCGGACCGTCGTCAGAGTTGGTGTTCGCCTTGATTTAGATGGCCTGATGACAAAATGATGCTCTACCTGTCAGAGGTGCGCATTGTAACCCGTCTCATTTCTGACAAACATACGTTAACTTGACACGTATCCGTGCAATCTGATTGGCTCTACGTCCGTTTTGTACTAATGTCACCTCGGACTTGGAAATTTTCGCTTGTCTGCCAGTAGGTACCCTCTTTTTCTTTCTCGTACGCGACCTCATCTTATCTTCACCGCGGCAGGTTCAGCTCCACCCCAATTTTCACGTATAAAAGCCCTCTGGTCTTGACCCAACCTTCCCAGCGTCGCTCCTCTCTCCTCTGAATCGTCGACGGGAACTCAACATCGTTTTCGTAGGGCGTTTTTCCCTCTTTGCATGTACTCGAACCAGCTCGGTAGCACCCACAATCCCCACCGAGGCACCAAACACACTTGCGCAGGTTTTCTTGCCTCCCACTGATATCGCTCGCCTACTCTAGCCCACCATGGTCTCTCCGTCCTACGTGTCCTCTGGGTACAACACTCCCGACTCTGAGCTCGAATCCATCGTTCCAATTCATCCGACCGCTGTTCGTCGCCCAGAGTACATCAAGGTCAACTCAGAGAACACTACCTACACTGACGAGCATATCACTGCCAAGTACTTCTATCGCGGTGCTGACGTGGTTATTTCGGATGGCCAATTCAACGTTACTCCCACTGTCGGGTCGTTTGAATTCCAGACCAACCGCAAGGTCGGGAAGACTGGGTACGTGCACGACCTCTCTTGGTAGTTGGCATTCGCTTACAAACTCTGCAGACTGATGATGGTTGGGATGGGTGGTAACAACGGCTCTACGCTCTGCGCTACCATCCTTGCGAACAAGCACCAGATCTTCTGGCACACCAAGGACGGTATTCAGCAGCCTAACTACATCGGCTCCGTTTTGCGTGCCTCTACCGTTCGCATTGGCTCTGAGCCCAGGACTGCCAAGGAAATTTATGTTCCTCTCTGCGATGTGCTCCCGATAGTCCACCCTAACGATCTTGTCCTTGGAGGGTGGGACATCTCGAGCGTCCCTGTGGACAAGGCCATGGAACGTGCTCGCGTGCTCGACTATGATCTCCAGCGTCAAGTAAAGCCCCACATGGCTCTCCTCGGCTCCCCTCTTCCTTCAATCTACTACCCCGACTTCATCGCTGCCAACCAAGAGGCTCGTGCCGACAATATCATCCCCGGCAGCGATAAACAGGCTCATCTCGAGCACATCCGTTCTGACATTCGTCGTTTCAAAGCTGAGAACCAGCTTGACCGTGTCATCGTATTTTGGACTGCAAACACCGAGCGTTACAGTGACATCATCCCTGGTGTGAACGACACAGCTGACAACCTGCTTGCTTCTATTTGCTCCTCGCACTCCGAGGTGTCTCCCTCGACCATCTTTGCCGTCGCTGCCATTCTCGAGGGCGAGCCTTTTGTGAACGGTGCACCCCAGAACACTTTCGTACCTGGTGTCATCGAGCTCGCCGAGCGCGAGAAGTCTTTCATTGGTGGCGATGACCTCAAGTCTGGGCAGACGAAGCTCAAGTCCGTCCTCGCCGAGTTCCTTGTGAATGCGGGTATCAAGCCGTTGTCCATCGCGTCTTATAACCATCTCGGTAACAACGATGGCCACAACTTGAGTGCGGAGCCCCAGTTCAAGAGCAAGGAGATCAGCAAGAGCAGCGTCGTTGACGACATGGTTGATGCGAACCGCTTGCTCTACAAGCCTCCTGTTCCTGGTGCCAAGGGCAAAGCGGCCAAAGGCGAGCATCCTGATCACATCGTCGTGATCAAGTACGTCCCTGCAGTCGGAGACTCCAAGAGGGCTATTGACGAGTACTACTCTGAGATTTTCTGCGGGGGTAGGCAGACCATCAATATCTTCAACGAATGCGAGGTACGCATGCTTTGTTACACCTACTCTTCGGTTTTCTCATGTTTTGCGGCGTCCAGGATTCTCTGTTGGCGACGCCGCTCATCTTGGACTTGGCCATCCTCGCGGAGTTGCTTACCCGTGTCCAGTACCGTGATGTCTCCGCCGGTCAGGCTGACTTTGCACCGCTCCACCCAGTGATGTCGCTCTTGTCCTACATGTGCAAGGCGCCCTTGGTCAAGCCTGGTACGGATGTCGTCAACAGTCTCGGCAGGCAACGCAACGCACTCGATGCTTTCCTCAAGGCTTGCATTGGGCTGGAAGGCAACAGTGACCTCTTGCTCGAGACCCGCATCTGGTAGAGGGTGACGATGTCGCTTTCATGACGCTATCAATCCTTGTTTCCGTTTCCGTTTCTCTGATGTATGTGAAATAGCGAGGGTTTTCAACAACCGTGTGCTAGTTATCTCGCCATCGCAAACACTATCTGCCGTACATTCAACTGCATGCAGATGTCGCGGTGATACTTTGGTTTTGTTGTTGATTCTTCGTACGAGCATGTAACGAGGTGTAGATCTCATCCGTTTACATCTCTCCGAGTATTGTATATTGTTTTGAAATGAATGATGTTTTGGTTACTGGTGATGTCAGCGCTTCTTCGTGGGGAACGCCGAGTAGTGTCATTGAGTGACGATGGTAAAGTGACCAGTTGCTCGTCGGCGACATGCTCACATCGTTACAGCCTCGACCACAGCGTTGTCAGGATCAAGGTGCGTGGACGTCTACAGCACCTCGGATGATGACGCACACAGCATGGCAGCATGTGCCCTCCAGACATGTCTTTCTCGCAACACCTACAGTCCTGAAAAGTGCGACGAATACGTGCGAAAACTCTACATGTGTTGCCTCGAGATGTACGACATCGAAGGCCCCAACGCCGAGTCCACAGCCTGTCCGACAAAGCCTGTCATTGAGCGCTGGTTGAGGGGGCATTCCGAGAGAGAAGGACGGCGGTGATGGTCTCCGTGGGGAGATGGCAAGACATGTGGCCAATGGGGAGAAGCAGTAAATATAAACGCTCATCTCAGACGGCCGATATGACTGCAATATGGTGTCCCCAGTCCGCGGTGCGACTGTTTGAAACACGCGCAGCCCCTTGAGCACAGCTCTCGACACAGCCTGGCCGTCACACTACCACCAAATCCACAACCATAGGCGATGGCTCCGCATCTTGGGCCATTTTCACCTTTCTTTTTCTCCCCCCATTCCGCAGTCGTCGCTGAAACCTAGGCTTGCAGTGATTTTTGTGCTGTTCGACGATGCCAGTCGTCGTCACCGTCACCAAGCCAGGCGTCACCGTCACCGTGACACCGACGAGCTCAGCCGCTGCGTCCTCTACGCTCTCTGCAGGAACCGTTGCGGGCATCATCATTGGAACCCTTCTCGGGGGTATCCTGTTTATCGTCCTTGTCTTGTACCTCCTCAACCGTTACAACCGGCACAAGTTCACTAGAGTTGTCAACCCCGCCCACGATCGTGTCTCCGCTGCCGGAGGTGCTCCTGATCTGCGAGACCTTCCGAGCACCAGCTCTGGGAGAGCAAAGTTCTTTGCTCGTCATTCACAAAAACATTCTATATCAACCGAACCCCTCATATTTCCAGTTTCGTGGCCGCCACTCCCGTCCACTTCACGAGTCCAGTCTCCTGGTACTCCTCGTTCAGATTCCATCTCTCCTGGTATCCGAGATAGCCAAAACAGCCCATATGATCTCGGCGAGATCAATCAAGTCGTTGCCACTGGAACTGTCTCTCATTCAGCCCTACCAGCCATCTTGAACATCCCACCTGCTCGCAAACCGGATGAGACATCTCTGCGCTCAGGCTCGGGAAACACCCCACCACAGCCTCGGCAGACATCCGGTGATGATACCTCTTCATCCCCCAAACTACAACCAACGTTATTCATCCACCGAATGCTCCAATCGCGCGCACAGGCTTCGGAAGGGGCTTCCCTTGCGTATCCTCCCTCGCTCGATTTTTCGTCCAGTCGCTCGACAACGCAGGACTCATCAAGTCTTCGTGCTGATGAAGAACGATTACTTGCAGAGGCGGAACACACTGCCCTTCGAGATGCGGAGGGTGCTCAGAGAGAAGAGGAGAGGATAATGCCGGACAAGGAGGACGACTGGGCAGAGGCGGAAAGTACTGAATCGATTTACTCCCAAATCTCTGCGCCCATCGACCACTCTGCATTCTTCTCGGATCCTGTTTCCCGCCAAAATAGTTCCTCCTCCTTACCTCGCCGAAAGTCATCTCGAAAACAACCTCGCACGTCTGTACCCCCAACCGAGCTTCCCCCCGTTGCCGAGGTGCCGGACACCCCGAGGGCACTCGCGGGACGATCTGACTCTCGCATATCGGCCGCGGGGAACTCGACCCTTGACGGACAGGCTTCGCATGGGACAGCCTCGCGCCCGATGTCCTCGGCGATCGATCAGCCCGGCACCTTACCCCTGCTTACTTCCGCCAACTTTGGAAAGAATAGTACAGCGTCTGGCACTCCGCCAGGCTCCGTCTCGTCGACCGTGGGCTGGGGATCGAGCTCTAGTGGCCGGGCCTCGCGATATCCGTCCCTCGCAACGTCTAGTATCGGGCAGTCTTCGCGGTCTGGGCCGCGTTCAGACGCTGGCACAGACTGGCGCCATCCGCCTTCTGGACTTGCAGGTCTCGCTTCGCTGCAGATAGGACCGCTGCATAATCCGCACTCTCCAGTGGAGGAGCAGTCCGAGGAACCCGACGTGCCACCCGCACCTGGTCTTGTGCCGACCAAACGTGCACATCTTCGCGAAGGGACGGTCAGGTCGATGCCAGAGGTCGAGAGAAGGACTGTGATGCAGGGCGGGATCGCGCACATTGATGTCGCATTGTGAAACCAAGACATTGTTAATTTTATGATAACCTTATTGTGTGCACATTCGTTAGGACGTTGACGCAGTTCAAAGGACACGTACATTTTGTTCCTGTATCCGGACGGTATGACTTGTAGAAATATCGCGAGTCGGACGGGATTGCACGGAGGGCACGTGTACGGCAGGTCGATTCACGATAATCCGATCGAAGCGTCGACTGTGAATCAAAAACTGCACCTCCACCGCCAACACTCGTCTTGAACCCGACGGCCACGACAGTCTTGACAGCGTCCAGCGTTCGTTGGGCGGATGATTCCTTAGTACCCCCACCGCACCCAGCGCATCAATTTTACCCTCCGTGTCAACACAGCTCACCCAAAAGTGCCGCTCCAATTCTCCTTGTTTTCTTGTTAACCGTTCGCCAGTTCACTCTCGTTCCTTCACCAACGACACCGACGTTCTGCTCTCCCACACCTTGTGGTTGTCGGACCTCCGTCCTTGAAAGGACGGCGAGTTGGCAATGCAAGCCACTCGTCTGACGAGCTCCACCCATGAGAAAAGCGTGTCTGCTATCAATGGTCTCACTGTCCAGCGAACACGTTGGTGGGAGACTCCATATACAGGTGTCAATTGGGAATATCCGCCCTCTCCAGCCGCATATTACGATGCCCTTCTCTCCCGCGGTGCGTCGCACTCGAGGTTTTTGCGGATAGCTTACTTGAGCACAAGAGAGAGGTCCAGCACACCCCCGCCGTCCTTTCCCGCTGTTTCCCTTTCTCCAGCCTCCACTGTCAGCCCTCTGGGCACGTCGACCACACCAACTTCCCCCTTGACCCCTGCTTATCTCACATCGACAACTTCTCTAACCGGCTCACCTCGGAAACCGGCCGTCCGTCTTCCGCCAATTCCTCCTTATTCCCTTTCGCGACCATGTGTGAATGTGAGACCTCGATTTGCAAATCCGACATCACATGTCCTGAAGCGTAGAAAGCCACAATGGCCCAAGCCACCCCATTACCATGCCTCGTTGCTCCGCTCGCCTCTATCTCGTCGCAAAGGTTTCTTCCGGGCAGTACTTTCACCCAATCAGGCGGTCGACTTCTTTCGGTGGGACATCCTCGGTGGGGACGTTTCCTTGTCCGCGCCGTGTCAGGAACGCGACCGAACGAGGACATGTGATGTGGATGCATGCGCGTCGTTGCTTGTCGCCGAATCTGTGCTGGAACCCTACGAGGCGGCAGCTGGCTTTTTTGGGTGGCATGGCCTCGGGCTTGATGCCATTCGGCGTATGGAGGGGAATGATGACGAGGGTGTAGACGACGAATGTTGCTGGAGTGAAGGGGTGGTGTGCCACCTGGGCCTCGAACATGATGGTGCTGGGATGAGCAGGTTGCCGGATTTGCAATTTGAGATCGATGAGGCGGTGGTGGAGGAAGGGAGGGCCAGGTGGGCGCGCACGGCGGAAGAACTTGTCGGGACGCCTGGGCTAGTCTTGCGTTGGGTTGTCGAGGTCGGGAGGTCGGGGAAAGTCGCTACGCATTCGGCTTCGGCTCACAGGGGTGTTGTTGACGCTCGTGCCCCGTCGTCGATTTCCTCAAGGCGTGAAGAGGTTCGATGGGATCCTGACATTGACTCCAGTCCATCTCGCCCATCCGGACTGCCTTCCGCCTCTAACGAGAAGAGACAATCGCATCCCTCGAGCTTCAACAAGTCAGCATTCAAAACGGATTCTCCATCAGCCTGGCTGTATGGACCATCCCCACACTGTGGGCCTCCTCCAACCTCCCGCTTACCCTCGCTTCGCTTTCCGCCTCCGCCGTCTGTACAGTATGGGCCACCATTACACTTCTCATCGTGGTTCCCTCCCGGTCGCGTCACGTCAGCACAGAGTCATGGATATTGGTATGGTGCCCAGCCCACTGGTGAGTTGACCATGTTTTCGTAGCCTCTGTCGTCCTTTTCCGCCATGGTTGGTACCTCTGGGACTGATTACTCATGCAACGTCCATCCTTTTCTTCTCAAGTGTATCCTTCTTCATATCTTGCGTTGTATGTCTTGTATGATGCTGATTGTTGACTGTGTTGTGCACTCTCAGGTGCACCTTCCGTGAATCGTGACCCGAACCTCCCCAATCCACTTCCGCCTCGTTCACACGTCTTCGCTACCCCTGTTACTCCCACTTCCATCCATCCATCCTATTCCCCTCGATACCCTATCAAGCCGAGTTTGGGTCGGGACGGGTATGGACCGGGCCATGACTGTGATAAGGAGAATGAGACCGATCATGGTTACGAATCAACGACGACAACAACAGATTCAGATCCTCCCCCGCATACACCCATCGGTGCTGCGACGACGTCATATTGTATAGAAGCCCTCCGAGTCCACGGAGACGATGAGGTGGAGGTGCATGGCGTCGAGATCGATGCGGACCACGCGGCTGCATCCGTGACGATCGGTTTGTCGGATCCTACCACGCCCGTTAAGCTCCTCGGTCGATTCTCCATGTCCACTCCGCCATCGGTATCGTCTGGTTCGCCAGACTACGATCGAGATAGTTACGGATCCTCAAAGACTGCGGTGGTGTTCCCTTCACTGAATGGGTCGTTCCGACAGGAGTCGTTACCACAGACGTCAGTCTCTCTGTCCAGTCGGAGAATGTCTGCGCAGACGACGCCTGGGAGGACGGTGACACCAGTTAGTGTATCGTCAGTCTCGTCCGTAAAAGAGGCGGCGACTCGGCTTGGTCTCGGTATCGAAGATGATTCCAAGATAAAACCCAAGAGTGGAGGTGCCCGTTCTGTTTCGGGCGACAGCCCTGCAGTTATGCTAAGTCTCTGCTCGCCACCACCGACGACTCCTAGCCCGGGGCTTCGAAAGGATTCGCAGGGGTTTTGGGAGCCTGTTACCCCTATCTCGCCCTCCTCGTCTTCGTCCTCGCTTCCCCTGTCACCGTCTGAATGCAAAATGCGGTCGAGACCCACAGCAGGATGGATTGGCGATAAGACAGGGTCAGTGCCAAGCGAAAGTTCCGACTCATCAGAAGCCGCCAGTTCGCAATTTACACACTTTGCCAAGTCAAGGTCGTTGTCTCCTGGTCCACGCCGTGTCACTAGCGCGGGGTCCAATCGCTCGTCGGGTTCGAAACCTGCCTCGTTTTCTTCCCCTGCGTCCACGCCCGCGTCCACATCCGCGTTTGGTGGTTCGTATCCTTCTTCGCCGTCACCTACGAACAGCTCGTCTTTGGTAACTCCAAACCCGACGACCCTGTTACCTGCTTTCTTGGCGACGACGACTGTGAAGCGAAAGAAGGCGTCGAGGACGAGGGAGATTGTCGATCGGTTGAGGTCGTCTTCGATTGATGCGGGCAAGGGAGATGTGGGATTGGATAGCTCGAGCTGGCTGGCTAGTCCGAGTGCAAGCGGAGAGCAAGACGGCATACTTGGCAAAGCGTCGTCTGCGTCGGATCACACCGCTGGAGGTCGACCATCGCCGTCGCCGCCGCCCAAGTCAAGCTCGGACTCGGGGTCGTGGCTTGGAAAGAACGGCCAAGCTTCAGGCTCAAAATCTGCTGGCCCTGCTTCTTCTGGATCAGGAGGGAAGAGTAACGGAGCGACACAGGCTGCGGTACCTATTACAGGAACTGTCATGACGACGGGTAACCCCAGTATAACCCCGTTCCCGATCCTCACTGTGTCGCGGAGTCCGGCTTCTAATTTCACGATAACCAGCCAGAGTCAACCTGGTGGCATTAATGGGCGCGAACCTGTGACTGCTACGGCCTCCAATGGTGGAGACGGGTCTAGGATGAATGCGACTGTAGTTACGTCCCCAAACACACGTAGCTCTGGTCCTCTGGTCCTACCTAACACTCCGAACGGCGGTACATCGCCATCCACGCACACGCACCATTCTCCCCATCCACTTCCATCACCGTCCCATCTCACTGCACATTCTCAGCCACCTCTAGGACCTCCCCCTCCGATCCTCACCGTCTCACCTTATCCGCATGCGGTGTACGTGCCGTTTACACAGTATCATATCGCGCCACCGCATCAAGGTCAAGGGGCATGGTTGGCGATTTATCCGGGTCGACCTTCACATCTACCTGTGCATCCCCTTCCAGCGCAAACGCAGGTTCCATCCATTACGGGTGTGTCCGGAATGAGACATGTGAGCTGGTGAGAAACATGTCGACCCTGGTGCGTTTTGTTTGTTCGATGTGATGGACATGGTCTGATGAGTCTTGATGTCGGGGTGTGTCAAGAGTCTTGTGCAGAGGTTTCTTCCGTCTGTTTTCTTGTTGATTTTTTTTTTTGGTTAGGGAAGGGGAGGGGGAGAGCGGGTAATACTAATTTGACGAGCTACGTCTGTCCATGTTGCCCTTTTTCTTTTCTTTTCTTTTTGCAGTGCTGTCTTTCTTTCTTTAGCTTGCTCTCACATCACGACGACTGTCTCCTTCGTTTTTCTCCTTCTGCGTGTAGCACATATGTTTTTCGTTCTTACTTTCTCGTAGTTCTTTGTCTCGTTGAACCCTCATACGTCTGAATCTTGAGAAAGACTAGAGATAGGGGCGGGTCCAAACAAAGACAAACAACGCGTCCGCGTGTAACAGGGCATGTCATCACGTGGTCGCGTGCTCCTCCTCCACCCATTCGATGAGACTCGAATGGCTTGTGTTGTTGCAATTCGTTCGCAGTGCAGCGCTGCGTATTCTCCTCTTGAACGTTCACTCGGAAGTTCTTTGGCTCCGTTTGAGCCAAATCCAATCCTGATGACCCCAAATGGTCGTTCACGCGGCACTGATCCACGGACGAACGCGACAGGAGAGCAAGGAACGTCGATATCGCCTTCGGTCACGATTGCAGATGCGACACCCCGAAAGACATCTATTGCACAACCGCTTGCTGTGTTGTCCACCCCCACTCCCACCTCGACCTTCGCTTCCGATACTCAGACCCCGGCGAGTTCGGGAAAAGGTACCGACTCGCCCTACCGTCTGCTCTACCGCGGTGCACTATCCTTGCCCGATTCCTACCTCCAACTCGACGGACTCGCCTTTTCGGCAAGACTTCCGAATCAACATGGGTCCGCAGTACAGGACTCACCATCTTGTTCGCTTTCCCGGTCCGAGTCGTTCGCACGGGAGCTGATGTACAATCCGCTGGCGTTGGCATTGGAGAGCATGCGTGGACGCCAGTCACTCCGGTTCAAAGGTACCGTTCGTCTGCAAGACGTGTGGATGGATGATACAGGGGATGTTTACATGTGCGCTTGGCATGCTTTCATGGGTTGGTGTACTGATGTGCCGCTCGTGGTTGGTGGGTAGGGATATACATCCGTTTGCGACGTTGACGAGGATCTACTTCGAGAACGTGTTGTGTTTATCTCCTCTCGTCGCTCACCCGCACGACGCGTTTGGCCTAAAGAGAACGGAAGTCGGTGTTCGTGTGTCTCTAGGGGACACGGGTACGTTTCTCCATCTCCATACCAGAGATTAAGGATACCATGACTCGTTGTTTCACAGATGGACCCGAAACCACCGACATCGTTATTT
>QFEL01001501.1:2443-14256 GCA_003316195.1 Neoboletus brunneissimus | reverse complement strand
AAATCTAACAAACATTCAGGCGTTCAACTCGCATGAGCATGTTCTTTTTCTTCACACTTCTTACACTCTTTACTTCAGCCAAGGCGACGTCCTCCAGCACCTGTGTGGGCACGATCTCGTCGCTGAGCGACGTGAGCGCCGCAGTTCAATGCACAACCGTGAACATCAACGGGTTCACTGTGCCAGCTGGAAAGACATTCAACCTCGATTTGTTGCAAGGCACAACTGTCAATGTTTGTGAGCGATCTCTCCCAACTGTATTGTATTTGTTTGAATTGGCCGACGACCCCAGTGGGAGATATCCAGTTTGGAAAGACAAATTGGGCTGGCCCACTGTTTGAGCTCAGGTCCGTCGAGCTCATATTCGCTAAACCCGATTGCTCTGTTACTAAATTGAATTGTCGATCACAGAGGGCATGATATCACATGTGAGTCTGCTTCGACTATCCTTTCAGCTCGATGCCAACGACACATTTTCAGTCAACGGAAACGGCCACATTTGGGACGGCGGTGGTCCTTTCTATTGGGTAAATGAAGTTGTGGTGATTATGTGCTTTGTTAATGCCTGACCCATCACAGGACGGTCTCGGAGGTAATGGTGGCACTACGAAGCCCTGTCCCATGATGGTGTGCGTGAATTCTACCGAAATCGTGTCACGTCTGACTTGATATCATAGGGTCCGCATGTCGGGAGCGTTTTCCGTATGTGACTACCTGCTATGTGGTGTCGTATCACAACTGGCCTGATTCCAGAATGTTCACGTCCTCAATTCCCCGGAAAGATGCTTTTCTATAAGCAATCCTGGCCCGGTGGTCCTCAGTGGCGTTATTGTTGATGACAGTGAGCTACTAATTTTTCTCGCGACCGACGTCTTCCTCGACTTATGATATAAAGGTCAAGGAGCATACCCTAATGCTAACAGCAAAGGCCTTCCTGCCGGTAACGGACGCTCGTCATCACGTGGAAGAATCCGAATATTGATTTAACTACAGGACACAACACCGACGGTTTCGACGTCAGTGGGGATGACGTTGTCATCAAAAACAGGTGAAATGCCTACCTGTCCCGTCTTTATGTAGCACTGACACAGAGTGCCCATAGCACTGTGATAAATCAGGTCCTTATCAACATTTTCTGGCTCTGATGATTTTGTTAACTCATTTTATATATTCAGGATGATTGCTTGGCCATCAACAAGGGGACGAATATTTTGTTCGAAGATAATTACTGTGAGGGCGGTCACGGTGTATCTATCGTGCGTGGTCTCGTTTAGTCGTCGAAATCCATATATCCTTACGATTCTAAATTACAGGGCTCGATCTCCTCAAACACAGTCGTTGAGGGTGTCGTCATTCGGGGCAACACCGTCGTTAATAGGTATTTCATTTCAGACTGACGCATATTATAAAGCTATTCAGACTGATTGAATGACCTATAGTGCAATAGGGTTCCGCATCAAGACGGACAAAGTTGCGACTAACAGTAGGGTCTCTAATGTTACCTATCTCGTATGCGATTCACTCTATCTACCCGAGTGTCACGCTCACTGCGTCAATCGCCAGGACAACACTGCGATAAATTGCACCGAGTATGGCGTGCTGATTACTCAGAGTTACCCGAAGACTATCGGGACACCCGGAAATGGTGTCATTATATCTGTGAGTAGCCTTGTTAAGAACGAAACAAACCGTTGACCGGATGTCATTGATAGGATGTCAGCTTCTCCGGGGGCACGACCGACGTCAACGTCGCGAGTAATGCTTATACGGTCGCCGTGAACTGCGGTTCAGGTTCTTGTACTGGTATGCTCCCATCCATTTCAAACAGCAGGAAATAATCATCAGTTTCCGCAGGGGAATGGGATTGGTCAGACTTGAGCACGAGCGGCGGTCAAATCGGCACGATGAAAAGCAACCCTAGTCTCGCTGGTTATGCCTACTAGATCCAGTCTTTTCTTCTGAAAACATTTATCTGTGTACAGAGGTTATCCGTATGTGGTCGCGAACTATCCAACGTCGTTGCGGAAGGCTCGCCTCGATGCATTGTGGTGGGCCAGGATGATGTTGGTTTGAGGGCGGATGGTACAGGATTGCACTCGTCTTTTCATAATCAATGGAGCGATACCAAAGAAAGCAAAGCTTCCGAGCATTTCTTACCAAGTGAGAGGTGCAGGACAGAGACGACATCCACTGACAAGTGTGGTTGTATGGAGACAGGCGGTCCCAGAAAGAGCGGTTGAAAAGAAACGCTGGGCTGACGAGCTCGCTCATGCGAAACAAGAGGGCTGGCGACCTCTCTTGAAGAAGCCAAGGGAATGATTGAAGGAGCTCGGATTCCGAGGTGCGGAAGCATGACAGCTTCTGATTACAGTAATAAACACCGGATAATGGGATGACTGCACCATCTATACTAGAAAAGCGCCTCACTCGGCGAGTTACCCGGGCCCCCCGTTTCGTAAAATGACCGCAGAAGGTTGTTTCAGCGAGCACGGTGATACCATTCCGTAAATTACAGCTCGTGATATGTCTATTGTTCTCAGCTTCATCTAACTAGAGATACGCCAGTGAGTTTTCCCGTTCGCCGACCCAATGCCTCGTCGGGGTTCCGTATAAAGGTCTTATCGTGGTGGGGCAACTTTGTGACTTGTTGATTCTGGTGCCTTGCCGTGCCGTGATGGCGCCGATGAAACACGGTCTACAAACCAACTGCCTATCGGAAGCTTCGCTCCCTACGAATTAATTTCGATTGAATTTTCCCGGACCTACGGTGAGCAGTATCTATAAACCAACTCCGTGTAAACCAACTGCTGGCCTGCTGATTATTGCCAAGCATACCTTCGTAACACTTTCCAGGTTCATTCAGTCTTGCTGACGCAAGAATCAAGTGTTTGCACTGCCAGGCCGCCGTGTATATAAGTCACTACCTCCAAAGACAGGGGCAGTCAATTCAGTCCGCTCCCAGACTACTTCTACAAGTACTCAAAAATGCCTGCGCGCATTGTTACTGTCTTTGGTGCTACAGGTACCCAAGGTAGCGCGGTCGTCGTCCCTATTCCATGTCGCCGAGTTTCACCGTTTCCTACAGGTTCTTCTGTCGTTAGGGCGTTACTTGCGGACGGGACATTCACCCCGAGGGCAGTAACGCGTAACCCCAACTCGGAGAAGGCATTGAGGCTCGGGGAACTCGGCGCTGAAGTCGTACAAGCCGATATCTGGGATGTACCATCCCTCAAGAACGCTATGAACGGTGCAGAGGGGGTGTTTGGGGTAATTCTCGTCTCTTTTGTCTGGCATCATGAGCCAAAGATCACTGTTCCCAGGTCACTGATTATTTCGATCCCAAAATTTCTGCTCAAGGCCCAACCAGTGAAATGCTTTTGGGAAAGAACTTGGTAGATGCCGCAGTCGCAGTCGGCGTCAAGTTCTTTGTCTGGAGGTAGTGCAACATACGGTCCTGACGTCATTTCGTGTATAATATTCGTTGTTTCAGCTCTCTCCCACATTCCACCAGAGCATCGCACGGAAAATACCGTGGTGTGTACCACTTTGACAGTGAGTTTATTCCCGTGCTAGAGGTGCTATCTGACGCGCAAATTATTCATTGGTCAGACAAAGCCAATATCGATGACTACCTTCGAGAGAGTCAGCTTCCGCACGCGAATCTTCACACGGGTATGTCCATGTCCGTTCCTAGTGAACCGATGTATGAGCTTTTGTGTAGGATGGTTCACCGAGAACACATGGAAGTGAGTGGTTCGGACAAAACAATATTCTAAGGCTGATATATACAATTTCACAAAGCCTCAACTATCTGACTCTGACACCGGACTCATCGTCCTACGACCTTACCATACCAAAGTATGATCCAAACTCCCCGCAAGACTTCACCTGGATTGAACGCGACCTCGGGCAATGCGTGCTTGCGCTGCTTAAACATTACAAGGATGATTCGGCACACATTTTGGGCGAGACCTTTTATGCAGTCGGCGACAAGATGAGCTATACCGACTACGCGAATGTAATCGAGAAAGGTAACGTACAACCACCCACCGCCAAGATCGATATGTACCCGATACTCATGCTCAACGGTGCAGCGGTCGGAAAGCCCGTCCGTTTCGTGACAGGTGCAACCTCTGGAATGAAGGTGAGGCCTCTCATTTCTGTTCTGTCTTCAATAATCGTTCGTATTCATGAATCCATCCAGGAATTTGACGAGATGGTATGTGTTCTATAGTATGCCCTTGAGTGATTCTGTCTCACACTCGACGTAGTATGAATTTTTGTCCGAGTTCGGCATGTATCCGCATGCTACCATTCCCGACCCTCGGCTGGAGCATCTCGGAGTGAAGTTCCATTCGAACAAAACGTTTGCAGAAGAGGAGTTGAAGAAGAGATATACTTAAAATGTCTATTTCCTGCGATTTCAGTGATTATGTTAGCTCTTGTGGTATGTACAAATTTCTCTTCGAACAAGGCTTCGTGATATGTACAAATGTATACTAGCAAGTATTTGAAAGATCGCTTGGTTCCGTTGCACGTTCAGGAGCTCGCTAAGGTGGTTGTTCTGGAGAGGAGCTGAACCATTACGCATCCGAAATTCCAACGACGGAGGTACCGTGTCGGCACGACACCGTCCCAACTTCCATTGGCCCATAGGTTTCGGGCGCATGGTAAGCCTTTCAGCCCCGGGACCGTTCACCATTCATCACCATAGGTCCGTCATCTAAGCATAACTCGAGGGCATATCATCGTCGGCTGATCCATTGTCGATGATCGTTGCCTCGCACTTGAAGCTCCCTAAACATTGAGCGGTTTTTTCATCTCCTAGTCGGCGTCTGGTCCTGAAGCAATCTGAACCCGCTGGAAAGCGATTGCCAATCACTGTAGCGACGGTACTTACCTCGGTGATGTGGTGTCACAATAAATCCGCAAATCGAAACACCAAGATTTCTGAAATTCAGTTCTGCAGTTATAGTCTTCCAAGCTGCCGTTCCCCTCCCACTTTCCCCGCCGCGGGTCGCATTGGAAGAAGCACAGGGGTCTCAGCATCTTGTGAAGTGGAAAGTACGAGCCTGCTATTCGTGCCCAGTATCAACCGTTGACATCCCCGAGAACCCCAATGGAACCCAACATTGGTACACCGGGCAGTCGTGTGCTCGGAATAACCAGCACTTCTTCCGCTCCGTCGAATATCTTCAGTAAAACGGTTAGTGTTACCCGACGATAGGCGATAGCTAGGACTAGTCAGGACCACTACCCAGTTCACAGAAGTGCAGGAGGCTGTCGAGATGTACAGTCAGTGCATGGGGAAGTGTTGGGACGAATATGATCTAGGTCTACGTTCTCGTTATTCTTGTTTGGGTCGACGTACCCTCAGTCCCGTACAAACGAGCCAGTGGCTAAATCACGGATGGCGACATGTCGATGAGACGTCCATTCACTTGGAGGGTGTAACTGCGTTTGTTTGAGGTAATCACGTAAGCTCCCCTAAATATGCGAGGTTTCTCTTCTCCGCTTGCTACTTCGGTCTGAGTCGGCCCTCCGATGAATATTTGCGACGAAGACTTTTGCTCATTTTGTTACATGCCGGGCTCTTTCTGCGGTTGCGAGTTCTCCGATTCCACTTGGTCGCGATCCACATCCCAAGAGTCGTCATACCCCTTCGATGGTCGCGAAAAACCAGCACATTTCGATGTGAACGAACTAGGCTCTCGTACGACCGACGGAATCTGTTTTCTTGGGGGCACTTCCGAACATCCGGACCTCGAAATAGATGGCATGAACCAATATCCAGAGCGTATGTCCCACCAACCGCGCGCGGCAAGCACTCCGAAGAACAATGACTACGTCGAAAAATGGGAATCGCCCAGCGCGATGCCCCCTCCGGACTCTTCCTCTCCTGTCGGCCTCGGAACCGACTATTCGCCATTCTCAATGGGTCCGACTCTGCCGATGTCACGCCGCGAGGACGTGATCGAGGGTCCACTCTTGTTTTGTTGCTCGCGTCACAATGGTCAATTGCGTGTCAAAGCACCATTGGATGACTGCGCTCCTACCACAATATCGATGAATCGTTTTCCTTCTCGCCCACCGACACCCAAGTTCCAAACGCGAGAAGTCACCTCTACTCAAACCGACATGGGTACTAGTTTGCAGGTCCAAGGCCACCCTGTAGATACGTCCGAAAGCAGTTCCTCGGTGCCTGGCCGTAGCGTTGCTCAGGGGTCCCTCGGAGAGTTTCTGCGCGCGACAAGCGAACGACAAGCTGTACCAGACGACATTCTAGTCACTGTGCACGATATATGCACGGGGACGACACGAACGACTATCGAACAAACGAACAAGTCCGAAAATCCCGACGAGCTCGACCCTGTGTCTGCTCGCGGGAGCCTTATACCCGCTTCTCGTAGTAGAGCCATTTTGTCTGGTCCTACCGTCCTCGACTTGGCGATATCGACAGAACTCGAATCTACTTCGTGGCACAACGCCGAGAACGATATGCCCCACGATGCCACAACCACGAGCAGTGAAATAGACGGAAACGATGGTGTCCCATCCAAGATGCCTCCTCGCATGTCGGTTTCTTGTCTGGCTCAAGCTACGCTCGATGGTCGTCTGAAACGACGCCGTTCCTCGGTGAATTGTCCCCCGGAACCGAAAAGGGCGAAGCCCGATCGAGTCGTGTCTCATGTCTCCTGCGCCAGCAATTCGAGTGTCGAATTCAAATACCAAGCCACGGAACCTGCAAGTCTACGACGCGCACAGTCATTGAGATCGGAAGTCTCTGCGTACTCGGAAGAGTCGACGGTACGTTCATGGTCGCCGTGTTTACAAGAGATCGTTGATCAATGCGCATATATGCGTCTCTCTCTTTCAGGACTCGCTTTTCTACCCTTCTCCTCTCAGTTCACTATCTCGACCCTGCCTGGATACGGATTATGCACCGACAGTTCCGAGCACCCCGCTCCCCAGTTCCGTGGACTATGCCCGATCGAAGACAAACCCTTTGGTCCGGACGATTGCAGTTTATCGACCCAAAGCCTTGAATGTCCCCGCGATTCCTCCAGTCCCTATTATCGCACCACCCGCACATATCACGCCCACACTGGTCCGTTGCGCTGAAGACCGAGCGATTGACCGCCTCCAGGCCCTTCTCGTGAGGGAACGCTCGGAACGCGAAAGGGACGGTTTACATGTCCACGACGAGAAACGCACGGAGCGGTTGAAAGCGATATACGCGACTAATCTGGCTTACTCGCGACGAGACAGTGCAAGCACATCTGACTCGAGCGATGGCCGCGGTCAATGGGAGGAAGAGAGTACGCGCTCTACGATCGAGTCCCAAGAGAGCCAGGATTCAGTACCGAGCGTGAAGACCCTCCCTAGGCAGCATCGGCTTGTCGATCAGGAAACCTGGTCCAACGCATTCGGTATCGCGAACGACTTTCGGAAAGAGGTTACAGTATGGATACTCAAGGTGCGGTGAGCGTCCAAGTGTTTTGATGCAAAGCTCACTCCGACCCCAGAAACTCCCAAAAGAATCGGTACCATACGCGAAGTCGCCTCCGGATGAACGTCACCTCGGCATCGATCTTTATGACCAGCTCACGAGCTCACGCCAGACACGGTTTCACGCGGCACAGTTATTCCATAAGTACTTTCTTGTTCCCGAGAAGGCCCAGTTTTGGAGAGATTTCGGTTGTGAGAGCGGCATCTGGGATCTCGCGGTTGCATGTATGGGATTGAGTGTCAAGGTGCACTGGCTCGTTTTTCTTTTGGACGACCAACTCAACGATCATTAGCTGCACCGTGACTGTCTCCCGCCACTTAGCCCGGTATACGCTGCCGAGTTTCTCGAGATGGCACCCCATTCAATGACCCATCAGGCCTTTGAAGTGAGTATTCAGCGACTTTTGGTTACTTGATGTGGAACGCTGACTCTACGATACCCAGCTCGCACAACGCGATGTCTTGTACACATTCCAGTTTTTGCTAGGGAGCTGCACGCCGCAAGATGTCCTGGACGAACTGTGGAATGCATTGCCTACCTTGCGTAGGGCGACTGCACCGATACGAGGCGGTTGGACAGTCATTCAATGGGTGACTTGGGATAAGCTATTCGAATCGTTCCTTGGTAAATATCCATTGATCCCAGCGATGTACCAATGTCTAAACGCGAGATTCGGTGTACAGAACCAGACATGCTGCAATATCCAGTTACTCTGCTCACGGCCGCGGCGCTTATCGACGGTCTCATTTTTGCGCTGGCACTCCACTACAAGACGGAAGCGGAAGCCACTGTCTGTAAATGCAAAGCTCCACCCAAGACCCCGGTCTCTGGGTGTGTCCCCGATGACATCGAGTCGACGTCGTGGCAGATTTATCTCTTTGAAGCAACGCAATTGGTAGATGATGTCATTTTGGACGTCAGAGATGTGCTTCAGCTTTCCGACGTAAGTCGCAAATATTCTCCTTGTACTTACGCTGGCTGACAGCATGGCTTGTAGATGGAACTGGATGAATGCAGGAGGTGGTTAAGCGATGTCGGTCAAGAGTAGTTCTCTGTTGGTGTTGATCATCTTTGACTTTGCATTGGACATTTCGGACGGACACGGACTTTTTGCTGCAACTTACTGCATGCTTTTGCAGTCTTCCTAATTTGTACATATGATCGCGTCAATGACGTCGATGTGTGTTTTGGAGTGCACCGGGTATATAACTGGATGAGTGTCCGCCTTTCGACCCAGACCTGAACATATGGCAGACTCGAACAAGCTTGAAAAAGGAAAAGAGGTGTCGTGAGTGGTCTTCTCTCGTGAACAAGTCGTCTTTGATTGGGTCAAAGCTGGAACTGGGGTGGCGGGCAGCCTTCGGGCAAGATTGCGGACATTGTCGAGGAAGGCGCGGCCAAGGTGACGAGCAACAAGGTGTCCATGTGTCTAATCCACCAATGACACGAACCTCGCTAACACACCCGAGCTGTAGGGTAACGTTGTGAGTCGGAACGCGAGAAAAGGTGACCCTGCCGTCAAGATTACTCGAGAGGGTGTCAGTCTTGTGTCGATCTGCGGGTGCCTCGTTGATTGTTCTCGACACAGAACGACGTCGTCAAGCTGGCACACGAGTTGAAAGGAGTGGACGAGAAATGAAGAAGGGACAGGACGCGGAGGCTTTGTTATGTTGTTATGTACCCGGCGTGGGAAGAAATGGAATTTGGACGAGCACTTCACATCGTCGCTTGGGTCAACTTTCTGTTCCCTCCTTGCTCTTGTTCTCTCCGTCTCTCTCTCGTTACGACCGTCAGGACAACCACGACCAACTTGGCTTTCGAACTTGACCCGCTGCTATTTCTTGTCTTCCTGCTCTCGAAGCTTCTCATCCGACCATCTATACCCGATACCATCATCCGCCAACTAATACCTCATACTCTTGTAAAAATTATAAAATCTACACAGTGAGCTCTTCTCGATCTACAAAACATGGCCCCGGGACCCAAGACGGGTCCAGCGCTATTTCTTGGGCTCGAACTCGCTACCGACCAACTCCGTGCATCGATCGTCGACGAGAGTCTGGAGCTCGTGGGAGTCGATTGTGTAGACTTTGATACCGAATTACCTGAATATCAGTGAGTCTACACCTCCACTCCCCACACCGTTCCTATTGGTCATTTTTCTTGTGCTTTCATCTTATGCTCTGGCTCCCAAAAAAACATATATCACACGTATCAAGTAGTTGCTGACTCTCGATCAGGACCCAGGGCGGTATATTCACGACACCAGGAGATGCTTACACGACTCCGGTCGATATGTGGGTGAAGGCCCTAGGTGCGACATTTCGCGGAATCAATTTTTTTAGATATCAACGATTTACTAATTTGGGCGTTTTTATAATTCCCTCGATCGTAACTTTATTCGGCACGTGTTTCAACATCTCCCCTACCCCTTCATTGAACCATGAAGACTTTCTCCTCGAAAAGCTTTCCAGAAACTACGACGTGACGAGAATAAAATCAATCGGCGGTTGTGCTCAGGTGCGTTTCACGTCGTCGCCATCCCTCTCTGGCTCTTTTGTTTGTCGGTAATCCGACCCCTGTTGTCATCGTTCGTAGCATGCTATCGTCTGGTGGAAATCAACCCCGATCCCTTCATTCCCCGCGTTGGATCCGCGACTTCCGCTCCACTCTCAACTTCCTCCAAACACGTTCTCGTTGGCCAATACCCCCGTCGCACAAGATACATCCGCACATACCCATGCATTGGCCCTCGAAGCACTTCTCGGAGGCCCAGATATCATGGCTGCGCGCGTTGGTACCTGTGCCAACGCGTCGATTCTCGCGGCTCAGCTCCTTCGCGTCCGGGAGTCTTGGACATCGGACGTGTGGGCACGTACGGGCAAGGTACAACTCGCGAGCACGTTCCTCGCGAGTATGGTCGTCGGCGAGTGGGTGAACATAAGCGAGGCAGAGGCGTGTGCGACTGGTATGTGGGCGCATGCCAGCAGTCAAGGCAATCCAACCCAGGGACACTGGGATGAGGGTGTCCTCGAAATCGTCGGTGGCAGTCGAGAGGAGGGGCGGAGGATCCGAGGATGGCTCGGTGAGGTCGACTTGGCGAGTGGCAGGAAAATCGCCAACGTGTCGCGGTATCTGTGTGAGAGATTTGGGTTTGAACCTGGTATGTGTTATGCATGCCTGTACGGATGCTCAAGACTGACTTATGTTTCTCTCTCTCTCAGATACTGTTGTCACACCATTTACTTCTGATTATCTTTCTGGATATCTTTCTCTCTGTCCGTCGCCTGGAGACGCCGTACTATCGTTTGGACCTATGGACACCCTCCTCACACCCGCACAACACTACCATCCCACTCGTCTTTACAGCCTATTTCCGCATCCAGCACAAGACCCAGGAGAAAAGCGAAGATACATTGCTATGCTAACAAGCAGGTAAATCTACCCCTCTCGATCACGATCGTTTCCATGTTTTGCCTAACGTCCGGTCCAGAAATGCTGACGTTCCTCGTGCCTTGGTTCGAGACATGTATACCAAGAGCTGGAGTGCTTTTGACCGTCTAGTCGCCATCGTTCCTCCCGGTGGCTCCATCGGGTATGTGAGCGTCATCTGGGGGGATTTAGAATCCGATCCTAAACTATACATGTCACTCTGCACACAGGCTCGACGACAAGCTTTTCAGCTTTTGGTTGTTGCAGGGTGATAGCTACCCGCTGTCACACGTCAAGGGAATCTACCGCTTCGAAACGGGCATCAAAGTCAACGAATTCAGAGATCTTCGCGCAAATCCGCGATGTCTTCTCGAAAGCCAGGTTCTCTCCTTCCGTGTTCGATGGTCCCGGATGATATCCACCGGTGTACTCGGTTCCAACACCAACCGCAATCGTGGGAATGTACAGACACCAGGGCCAAGTCCCATCGCGACATCTGCTCCAAGCGGTCGTGCAACAAATCTTGGGCTTCCGTTTGATCCGTACGACTACTCACCATTACCAGCTCGAGTTTTGGTCACGGGAGCGGCCGCAAACTTTCCTTCGGTCGCCAACCTGGTCGGAGACGTTTTCAATGCGCCGGTGTTCATGCCAAACACGCAAGTAGACTCTGCTCAGGTTGTCCCGCATCGCAACGCTCCCGCGGGTGGTTTCCCCAGTCGAGCGTCTCTCGGCGGAGCGTACTTTGCACGTTGGATCTGGGGCAAGGAGCGCAGTTCTGCCGCCGGTGGTTCGGGGACTGGTAGAGGCCTTGGTGGGTTTGAGGAGGAAATACGAAGGCTACACGGGAAGCGGTGGGTTGCATCTGGTG
>QFEL01001487.1:0-14447 GCA_003316195.1 Neoboletus brunneissimus | reverse complement strand
ATCGATAGGCATGGAACAGGGGAGAAAGGGGCCACGCACTCGATGGATGGGATCACATTTTTGTTGCGGAGGATGACGAGATTCTGGAGGAGTGTCTTGCGGGTGTCTGGGGAGAGCGCGCCATAGTTTTCGAGGAGAAGGGTGGAGAGATGAGAGGGAAACTCTGCGGTCTCTTTTGGATAGCACACGGCAACCTGTCTGGGAGATCAACGGACCGACCAGCAAGACGGGATCAGCAAAGAGACCTGTGCGATGAAGGTGACGAGTTCTCTGAAGTGGGTCGCGTTGTCGTCTGGGCTGATGATGAACAGCTGCCGGGTGGAGTCGTAGTGGTTGTACTGCTGCAGAAATTCCTCCTTGTACCCCGCTGGATCGCGTTTGATGAGGTTCTGTAGCTGCGGGAGATTCGCGGTGAGGAGGACGCCCCGTCCCATCGTCAACGTACGTCGTGCAGAACGATTGGCTTAGTCATACAAATCATACATGTAAGTACATCCTACTGCGCTGTCTCTCCCTCCGTCGTCGTCGTCGTTGCCGGTGCTGCCTCGTTGTCGGGTGCAACACTGACAAGCGCAGCGCCGCGACCACCTCGACCACGTCCACGTCCCCGCGGTCCACTAGTACGCGCACTTCCGCGTGCTGGTTTCCCTCTTCGCTGCTCCGACTCGCCCTCCTTTGCCTGTGTCCATTCCCCGGTGGACTTGCCAGAGTCCCATTCACGGCTCTGCACCTTGTCCATCTTCCTCCGCGCGTTCTGTTCCCGTGTGCGATCGACACCCTCCTGCACTTTGCGCGTCTGCGCTTGCTTGACGCGCTCTGTCTCTTGCATCTTTTTGAATGCATCCTCGTCCGCTTTGACATCCTAGTGTCTTTCTGAGTGGCACTGTCAGGGAGCAGGTCGTGTACTTACCAGACGTCGCTGCTTTATTCTCTCGTTCTGTTCTTTGATGCGCTGCATGCGCTCGGCGAGCTCTTCCTCGGAGGGCTTCTCCTGTGTACAGTCGTCAGTTGAGTGCGCGTCGACGACGACGAGGACATCACCGACCCGCTGAGGTCCGCCCGTCTTGACGCGCTCTGGATTGACATAGGGCTTCTTTTTCTCTGGCCTTGTCTCTTGTTCTGGGGTTTCGGATGCTTGATCTGTCGTCGTCTCCTCCGTCGCTGTCTCCTTCTCAAAGTCGAGTCCGAGCGAGTTGGAGTCTGCCATGAAGCGGTGACTTCCCACGCATGTCCTGACCGATAAGTACTTCATCGACATCTCTAGATTTGATCTTGCTCCAGCACGTCGACCATGTCCCTCTCAAACAAGCTCTTCGTCGACGACGCCGACTTCGCCAATGCCATCCAAGGCAGCCGCGTCCTCATCCGCGTCGACTTCAACGTCCCCATGAAAGACGATCCCGCCAACGGCCGCGTTATCACAAATCCTGCCGTGCGTACCCGAGCGCTCGACTCATCACCAGCCCTGAATCATCGACCCACAGCGCATCGTCGCCGCCATCCCCACCATCCACTTTGTCCTCGAAAGGAGTATGCCCATCCCCCCTCTCCTCTCCATTTCCCCTGACATCCGTTTACAGAGCCCAAGGTTGTTGTGCTCATGTCCCATCTCGGACGCCCGGACGGCAAACGATCCCCGAAAGACTCCCTTAAACCCGTCGCAGACGTACTCTCGGAAAAGATCAACAAACCCGTCATCTTCCTCAACGATTGCGTCGGTCCTGATGTCGAGAAAGCCGTTAATGACGCGCAGGACGGTGCCGTCATCCTTCTTGAGAACCTCCGCTTCCATGGCGCCGAAGAGGGCAAAGGCCCAGACAAGGTAAAGGTCCCAAAGGACATCGTAGACACCTTCAAGAAGCAACTTACCGCACTCGGCGATCTCTACGTCAACGATGCCTTTGGCACCGCACACCGTGCTCACGCTAGTATGGTTGGCATCAACCTCCAAAAAAAGGCTGCCGGTCTCCTCATGAAGAAAGAGCTCGAGTACTTTGCAAAAGTCCTCGAAAGCCCCGATCGCCCCTTCCTTGCTATCCTCGGTGGTGCGAAAGTGTCCGACAAGATCAAGCTCATCGAAAACATGCTCGACAAGGTCAACGCCCTCATCATCTGCGGTGGCATGGCCTTTACATTCGCAAAGACCCTCGACAACGTGCCCGTGCGTAGATTCCACCCCCTCTCTACTGCCACTCATATCAGATCATCGTAAAAGATCGGAAACTCCCTTTTTGACAAGGACGGCTCCGAGAAGGTAGCTGCACTCGTTGAAAAGGCAAAAATTAACAATGTCAAGCTCGTTTTCCCCGTCGACTATATCACTGCCGATAAATTTGACAAGGACGCCACGGTTCGATACATTCCGCGTCGTCGTCCCCGCTACTAACTTCCTTTGGGTAGACTGGCAGCGCTACCCAGCAGGAGGGTATCCCAGATGGCTGGATGGGTCTGGATGCAGGCCCAAAGAGCCGTGAACTCTACCGCGAGACCGTCCTGGCGGCCAAGACGATCCTCTGGAATGGGTGCGTGCAGCAACTTACTTGTCCAGATGCACGAATCGACAATCCTCTCTCGTAGACCTCCTGGCGTGTTTGAATTCCCCGCCTTCGCCGGTGGTTCGAAATCCCTGCTCGATGCAGCCATCGAGGCTAAGAAGCAGGGTTCCACCGTCATTATCGGTGGGGGAGACACCGCAACTGTCGCAGCACAGTACGGTGCTGAGGATCAGCTCAGTCACGTCAGCACCGGCGGTGGTGCAAGTCTCGAACTCCTCGAGGGCAAGGTGAGCTTTCCTCACTTCGAGATCTGCATTGAGGCTGAGTGTGTCAAGGCCCTACCCGGTGTCGTCTTCCTGAGTGAGAAGTCGAAGTGACTAGATAGAGCCATGAGACTGTAGACAGAGTTGACGAAGTTGAGGGCGTAACGCTTGTAATTTTGGAACATGGTGGCTCCCTGGATAATAAATGTTATTCTCTTTTTATAGTGCACTTTGGTTGTTTGCACGACACGACACATTTAAGATATGGAACCCGGCTCGTCGAAGCACTCCGCTGCAGGACGTACGTTCAGGCTTCAGCTCGCCATCATGGACGTACGCACTGAATATCTCACGACCCAGAGTCTTCGGGGAAGCGCAAGGTGCAAGAAAGCGCAGATGTCACGGACGAATCCATGAACAGTGTTCGCAAAGTCGCGAAAAGTGAGCACACGCACGACGGCGCTTGCGAGAGCGTCGGTCTTCGTATTCTCAAACTAACACCCCCGCGCGCCCAGTCCATCCCTTTTTCTCTACACCGAGCGCGTCTGCCGAGTCCTTGGTCTTTCAATGGCTCAAACCCGCGCTCGGTCCCAAACGCACGTGCCTACATGGTATCCACCTCGACCCACCCGCTCGTCCGAAAGTCGCCCTGTTTGACCTGGACGGGACGGTCATCAAATCGAACCACAAGAGCCGTGGCAAGGGCGCCGAAGCGTTGAAGTGGGAGTGGTGGCGGCAATCCGTCCCTGCAAAGCTAAAGGAACTCCATCAAGACGGGTACGTGTTAGTGGACATGGGAACGTCCCCCTTTCGAGTTCTCCCGCATTGACACACGCTACGCGTCGCGTTGACTATATCATCGGATTCGTATCCGTCGTAATTTGGATTCCATTTCAGATACACGATCGTGTTGATCTCTAACCAGGCGATCAAGGCAGCGGCGCTAGAAGATTGGAAGAAAAAGATACCTCTCATTGCGAGTGCGGTATGGACCGTCTCGTCTTCTTCTCTCATCAATCCTTCCATGACGCGGTGAAAAGCTACCAGATGTGCCATTCCGCATATTCGCTGCGTGTGCAAAGGACGGGTATAGGAAACCAATGCCTGGAATGTGGTACGAACTCGAACGCATCTTCAAGGAACGACACGTCGATATCGGTACGTGGGGTGTTTGTGTGCCGGACCTGGGCATGACGCTTTGACATAGACAAGAAGGCCACATTTTTCGTTGGTGACGCTGCAGGACGAGCAGATGACTTTGCTTCGACGGATCGAAAGTGGGCGATAAATATCGGTATACCATTTCATACGCCCGAGGTCAGTCCGTGCCTTCCATCACCTAGTAATAGTATTCACGTACAACGCCTCATCATGGGCAGGAGTACTTTCTCGGTCTCCCGAAAGCTCCCTACAAGCTCCCCGGATTCCACGTGTCCAGTCTCCCAAAGAGTCAGCTACACGTTCTCCAGCCCGTTTCCAAGCTCTGACGTCGTCTACTCTCAGCGACAGATATTCTTTGCCCGCCGACGGCGGAAATCGTTCCTGTAGCGACCAAACTGGAACTCGTCCTCTTGACGGGCTTCCCTTGCCTCGGAAAATCATCATTTTACCGCAGACACTTTGCGCCTGTTGGATATGTGCACATCAACCAGGATACTCTGGGAACGAGACCCAAATGCGTGAAAGCTGCAGAGGAGGCTCTCAAGGCAGGCAAAAGCTGCGTGATAGGTACGCTTGTCGTTCTCCCCCCCTCTCCACGTGGGGTATGAATCGTCAAAGCCAGATAACACTAACCGAGATACCGCGACGAGAAAGTTTTACGTGGATTTAACCAAGAAAATTGGTGCGCGTACCCGGTGCTTCCTCTTTGAAGGGTCGATCGATCTTGCGTGGCACAACAACCTATACCGCGCATATAACCAGCCCCCGTCGAATGGGATAAAAGTGAGAACGCATCACGCATCTACAGTGCCTTCGTCGCTGACCGTTCACCCGTTTCGATTGACTAACCCCAGAGAGATATCCTTCCTTACCTCGCCTTTATCGGCTTTCGCGACAACTACGAAGAACCCCAGACGAGTGAAGGATTCTCGGAAGTGATCAAGGTGAATTGGGTCTTTGAGGGTGACGAAGAAGCCAGGCAAAGGTGGAGCATGTGGTTGCAAATCGACGGGAAGTGAGGCTCGTCGTAACTAGCTGGATAGCTGGATAATGTACAGACGATGTGATCTACGACCAACGATGGTGGAACTAGTACGCCACGATCTCTGACGAACAAATGTTGGAACAGCGTATGAAAGGGGGGAAACGAACGAAAAACGTCCTTGCAAACGACGGGGAAAAAAAGGATATTGGTTCGAATATGAGCGTCTGCCAGAACTAGTTGTCTTCTTGCCTGAGTCCGCTCAGGTTCTTCGTCGCTCTGCACGGTTGGGTGAGTTGGTCGTGGATGAGAGGAAGGGGAGTCACGCAAGTCACGTACTCCACTGGAACGCCAAGCACATCAATCGCGTCGATCCGTGTCAGGACATCATCGTCCCCACTCTGATTCGACTCGACGAACACCTAGCCAACATCGCACGTCAGCACTCAGTGCTCCGAGCGCATACAACTCCCCCCCTCCTTATGAGAGAGACAGAGAACGACGTACATGCAAACTATTCACGTTCGTGAACCGCACAATCTTGAGCGCCACCGGTCGTCCATCCCGAACATCCTCCTCGCGCAACGTCACGACGTGCGCAAACGCCGCGTCGTCGGTACCCTCCACGTCCCCAAAGCTGATCGCGGGCTTGTTCACGAGCAGCTTGACCGTCTTTGGTCCGCGCTCGGGCGCCGCGGAGGATCGTATGACGAGCGTGCGGATGCGCACGGCTTGGTTGAACTGGATGGGATGGGTCGCGTTCGAGTCGTTAGCGGGGATCCACGGTTCTGGGGGGAGGGGGGTTGACTTACGTGGATGTTTAAGAGCAATTGGGCGTCTGCGCTGCTTTCGAGGTAGACATCAGGCGACGCGTTCAGTTTCTTGGCAGCGAGGGTCGATTTGAGGTCGTGCGGTCTCTCCTCGTTGAGACAGTTTATCTGAGAGACGTCCAAGTATTCCAGCAGCGAGATCTGTCCGAGAACAGGTCAGCAAGGCGAGAAACATTGCACGGCGAGACGAGGTTCGAACATCATCTTTGGCAGCAGCGGCCATGGTCGATGTGGTGTTCAGGACGATAGGAGGTATTTCCACAGTCGACTTACCCGCATCGATAACACTTACATAATGCGAGACGCAAGTCACTGCACACGCTTGATCACAAAGAAACGTGCAAGAATTAGGATATCAACAGGGTAAAAAAACGAAGTCGTAGTGATTTAAATTCCACCATCTCTCGAGCCCTCTCGTGCTAGGCGATCACACACTCATCCTTTGCCTGCTGGCGTGTGGGTCGTCCAACGTTAGATCGTTTATTCCCCATGCGTTTCATCTCTGTCAGTCGACTCATCGCGCGCTTGTTCCCTTGTGCTGTGACACTATCAGTTACCCATATCAAACATACAGAGGAGAGAAAAGTAGACACACCTGCTGCACGCATATACCACCGCTTCGCAAAGTCGATATCCTGCTTGATGCCGATACCAACCTCCGCATAATAACCCACTGCATACTCAGCCTTGCTCAGACCCTTGTTTGCAGCTTTACGTGCCCATAGATATGCCTCCGAGTCACTCTGTTTGAGGACACCTTCACTGCCTGTTAGATACCACCCACTCAATGCAAGCTCCGCCTCCGAATAACCCTTTTCCGCTGCTTTGGTGTACCAAGCTATGGATCTCCTGGGGTCCACGGGGCACGTGAGGATGCCATATTCGTAGCACTGTCCAAGTTTGAACTGGGATTGGGTGTAGCCGAGATGTGCTGCTTGGGTATAGAGCTGCTTTGCATACGCGGGATCGTGAACGACGAATTGAGAGTTGGGCATCTCGTGAAGCATGGCGAGTTCGTGTAGCGCATGGGGATTTTCCTCGTCCGCTTGTTCGGCTGCGCGCTTGAGCCAATTGACGGCTTCGCGGGGGTTTTTCTGCTCTCCGAGGGAACCAAGCAAGAGAATCATTCCGAGTTTATACATTGCAGCAGTGTCTCCGAGTGAAGCCGCCTTGCGATAAAAGGCAGCAGCTCGAGCGGGGTCCCGCCGAGTTCCTGCACCAATTTCGTTACAGACAGCGACACGGTACGCTGCCGCCGAATGGTTTTGTTTTGCGGCCTGCAGATACAGATGGTACGCCCGTTCGTGGTCTACCTGCAGACCAAGCATTCCTGTGCCATGACAGTTGGCGAGGAAAAATTGAGCTTCATCGTATGGTTCTTTTTCCATTGCAAGTCTCCGGATTGTCTTCAAAGACTCTTGGATGAGCAAATCCCTATACCTCTTCACAGCTCTCTGGTCTCTCGCGTCAGCTCCGATCTTCTTGGCGGCTTCAATGAGGTACTTGGCGTACAGGAAGTGAGCTTCGGGATCTGGATCTGCTTTGATACGTTGACGGTACTGGTCAATATATTCCTTGGTAATGGGAGGCGCCGTGAGATCGACGGCCTTGGTTTTACGAGTTGAAAGATCGACGGAAGCTGTGGTACCGGACCGATGGAGAGAGGCTCCCGATGGGCGCATCTCGAATTCGGCATCGTCAAGCCCTTGGGGAAGAGTTGGTGCTGGACCGTACGCTCCTGTGCCTGGTGGGCCTGGTGTCGGCGGAGGGACCGGAGGACCCGAGTGGTATGCACCCGTTGGTGGGAGATAGGGCATGGACTGACTCGCTTGGAGAGAGGTTTGGCTATACGGATTTGGAGGGAGGTAGGGATTCATCAGTGGTTGTGGGGGAGGGGGACCCATACCAAGGACGTTGGAGGCCGCGGCATACAAGTGATCGTATTCACCAGGTTGCGGTGAACCAGGATGTGTGTACCCATAGTTCGGTGCCAAGTTCTGCTGAGAACCTTGCCAGCCCGGTTGAAGTGGTCTCTGTGGATAATATGGTGTCGCAGACGGGTTCCGGGAAAAGGGAGCCGATGGTTCGGAGGAGGGGTATGCACTAGTAGATGGAGATGCTGTACCATCATAACTGTACATGCTCACAATGTCAGCATCTACACCAGCCTGCGGGAATCCCCCGCCTTCAGGATATCCGACATTGTTTCTGCTCGGGGGTAGTTCATCAGCAGCATTGGGATGGATCTGGCCTTGATGATACATAATACCGCTATCGTCGACTGGATAGTGAGGGTCTACCTGTCTATGAAGACGTAAAGGGTGAGTTGCATTAGGGGCTGGAGGTAGAGTATTTGCGTGTCGAGGGTGAGGGAACATTGCTTGTGAGGTGGCCTGCATGGACATGGATGTTCCGGCACGAGGGATGGGATCGTAACTGAATGACATGGCACTAGATCCACGAGGGGGAGGGTCATGTAAACGCATGGCGTTCATGGTATCAACAAGGGCTGATGGATCATGGCGGATGGGCGGTAGGGGGGCCACACAGTCAGGAAAGGCGTCGTACTCCGGGGGTGCGGTCGAAGGCAAAGAGGAGACGGAGAGGTTTGAATGACCCATGAAGGTTGTTTCTGAAGCAGAGACGTCAACAGGGCATGTCCAACGCAAATTGACGAGACATACGCGGAGCTAGGTAGAAATCATGCGCTGAACCACCAACGTCGTGGGGGGGATTGCCAGGTGTCCAATTTGGATAACCATTGGAACGGAGGCCTGCACGAATTGAGTGGACATCTGGGCTAAACTCGCCTGCTGAGGAAGGACCCGCGTTGTCAATCTCACTCTCCAGCGTATCATAGGCGAGACCCCCCGACATGGCGCAAGTGAAGTTGGAGTCTCGGCACGATACGACCCGACTTGCAAGTTTTGTTGTGCGAGCTGAGCTGCGAAGAGAGGAGTGTCAGATTCGTTGGGGGTGTGAGGCCTCGAAGAGAAGCTGAGACAAGGAGCAGCGCGTGGTCGAGGGAAGTCTCAAGTAGGTTTCCCACAACCAACTCCCACCGCGCCAATATCTAACATCTGCACTACGCGACACGATACGCTAGTAATCTATCCTACGACCACCATCGCATCTGACTCGGCCCCCTCTCTGTCATTGCCTCCATCCTCCTCCTCCTTCTGGTTCTCGATCCGTGGTTCAACGTCCGTTTGACGCGACGGATCATCGTCTTCCAGTTTCATCTCGACATCCTCCTTCTCCATCGCGTCTTCGTCAGAAACTCCAGACCACCCCCACCTCTCAAACGTTCGCTCAATCCGCTGTCGTTCCAGCCCTCCGTCGATCTTCCGAACCTTGATGGTAATCTCCCGCTTTCGCTCCACCGACGCTTGCTGTCTCGCATCCCCTCCTAGCGTTCCGTCGTCCCACTTTATCCATCGCTGCTGCCATCCCACCTCTTCCGGGTACACAGCTTGCACGGCTTGAGTTTCCTCTTCTTTCGGCAGGTCTTGCACCACCTCCCATTCCTTCGGTTGGAAATTCTTAAATTGCACCCGTCCAAGTGTGGTCCCTGTTTCCGAGCCCTGCATCTCGATCGGCGACCGTTTCCTCTTAATTCCCCCATTCAGGTTCGCGCTCCCATTCGTCAGCGCCTTCTTGACCGGCCTTCCGCACTCCTCGTCGTCGCTTGTTGTCCCCGCAGCCAGCCTGACACGCCACCTGAGCTCTCTCGCAAGCGCCGGCGCGTCTTTGATTCTATCCGTGGGGACTTGTTCCTTTGCATCTCGTTTAGCTGCTTCGCTTCCACGTTCCATGATTCGCACTTCTAAAACAAGGTGCGAGCATAGGGCCTCCAGGGATTCCAGAACTCGAGGCGAAAATTCTTCTTTGCCCTTGAGATCACGGAGATATTTGTCAGCCACGTACCAACACAGTCTGAAATGAGAAAGCGTTAGTCGTGGTGACAGGTAAACAGGAAAATCATGATACTTGGTGAAGTAAGGAAAACGGAACTTTTTTGGGACTCGCGTAGCCTTTTCAATGTCGATCACTTTGAGCTCTGTCACCAGAGTAAGACTCTGCGTTGTGGAGACGGCGGTTTGGAAACTTACGTGTACCGACGTTGTACGAGTGCAAAAAGTTACCACCAAATACAAGCGAATCCGCGGGTGTGTGCTAAGAACTCTGTTGTGATAGCGCAAGATGACGAAAGGAACTAAACCCACGACAGCATGTATCCAGCCAGTGGGGATGATCATAGTGTTGCCTGGATGAAGGGTGACTTTGACAACCTCGTCGACCATATCACCAAGCCATATACTCGATTGTAATTCTGTCCCGGACCACCGCTCGTACGCAGCTAGATTGGCAGGAGTGGGACGAATGAAGTAAAAGACCTTTGTCCGAGAGGTCAGGGAGACGACACGAAAAGTTTAATGGCAATGCCTACCTTGCATCCCCTGAGAATGTGATAATAAACTGACGAGCCAGCAAAGTCAACATGCCAGTCCTACACGGAATTCAGCATTCGTGGCCCCGGAGACGAGACACTGAAACCTACCGTCCAGGCTGATGCCACACCCATCAAGCAGTACAATTGGACCTTGGGATATGCATGCCCCTTCCCTCTTCGTGTACTTGGCCAGAATTGTTCCACCCAATCCAATTCGCGGACGAGTCGTGGTGGTAATACCTGATCTGCGAGCGACGTTCCCGAGATTTCAAGTGAAATTACGTTCCGTACTTTGTCTCTGGCTGAAGGTTCCTTGCTGTAGTACTCCGCCCATCTCCCAAGGGTCCACCCCGGACAGTTTGACTGAGTTGCGACATCTGCGAGGAGCGCATTGGCATTCGACGAATGTTAGATAGGTGACCATACCTATGACTTCTACGGGAGTCTCATGTCCCACAATATCTGCTACGTCCGACACCGTAAAGTCAGCATCCGGCATTTTCATCCCGAGCCCCTCCGGATTCTCGATAACGATAGGCTCCTTCATTGCATCTTCGTCGTTTTCCAGCCACTCGAGACCAACGTCCAACCCATTCATTCGCCTGAAGTTATCATCCTTGATTGGTTTGGACTGGATGACGCGTAGCCATCTACTAGGGTCGGCTTCCACGCCTGCGTTCAGGTTAGCATAGTCGGGCTGGGCACGCTTGCGTGCTGATTTTCGGGCTGGTGGCTTGAGTGTGATCGTCCGAGAAGGTTTCTCGAGGACGCATGACTTGCAGTACCTGATGTATGCGCCACACACATACATTATCACGGATATTCCGGGTAGTAGCTTTAGCATAGACTTGCCATTTGTCGATTGTATCGACGTCCGCGCCATTTCCCGCGCACACCCAGTGATACCAGCTCTTACAAGCGTCACATCTTATCCAGTTTTCCTTGAAGACCGTAGACTGCAAATCAGTGGGAAGGTCTTTACACGCCGGACAGATGTCTTCCTCTGATGCCATTGTTACAGGCGGTACAGGGGCTTCCTGTACTAATTCGTGTACTTCTTCCGTTGCTTGCTCTGGCGGTCCCGATTGCTCGTCGTGTGCAGGTACTGGTGTCAGTGATGACCTCGCTGACAACGGCGAGAGTGGTTCCAGTTGCGGGCTCCGTTCGCGGGATTTTTGAGTATTAGAGCGCGTTGTTCTGCGTTTGCTGCGGGCCATGTTCAAGTGGTAACTGGCTGGGCACTGCGAAGACCGGCGTTGAGATGCTGGATATGCACCTGGTATATTAGAACGTCGTCCGACCCAAGTTACTAGCTCCCTTATGTAAAATTTCCTTTTCGGATTCGTCAGCCTCACTCTCCGAGTCCATCGTGGGAGTCCGCTTATGGGCAATCGGCTAGCCTGAGTTTGAAAGCCTAATCTGAGTTTGAAGCTACCACTACCTACAAGAGTTTAGCAAACCTGAGTTTGAAAACCTAATCTAGGTTTGAACTGAGTACCACAGCAGCTGGTAGTTCCAGTACCCTAGTAGTACAAAAAGTATAGCGCGCTCCGCGGCAATCAACTATTTAATTAAATCAATATTTTAGTGGATCGCTGTTGCCACACCCAAGCTTTGCCTCTCTCATGAGCCCGAGAGCCATCCTGAGCCGTCCCCTTTCCAGTATCGACGGCGTGTATTGCGATTCAACGATGTGGCTTTCCTACCCAAATGTACACGAGTTTCAGGTATCTCAGGCTCGGCGAGATGGTATCTCTGTTCCTCCTTGACCTCGTTTTTGTTTCATCATATTTTCACGGAAACCCCGATTCCCGGCAGGGCTCACTCAGAGAAAAGCCTACTTATCTTCCCCCGACTAAGTAGGGGTGACCATCTGACCAATGGACATCTTCCTCACTCCTCATTGGCTCTCAAACAATTTGCGTGGGTTCCGAGGTTTTCGTCCCAGGGTAAATTATTTCCGATCCCATCGACGTGCGGAACGAACTGTAACTGACAAGACACAACTTCGCGGATAGTTCCCGTCCTATAGGCAGCCATGGCAGTCGCACGGCTGATTGCATTTTCCGGAAATCTTACGAGAGGTCATTGTCCAGAAGGACACCATGCCCGTGCCCGTATGGCACGCCGATTCTCGCGCATGCCCCTCGACAACCCAGGGACACACTCCCAGGACATGCCGCCGCTTCATACCAACACTGCGGATGGAACTGCGGACTGCTAACAAATTTATCGACCTTAGGGGTGGCCGCCTGATGCATCAGCATAATTACACTCCTGACGCATAGCGTAACGCGTTCCCAGATCAATTGGACGCGCTCACGTCTCACTTCAGGACCTCGGTCTAGCCGCATCCTGTACGAAAATACGACCCACCATACTGGGCTACCCCTTGGAGTCCAAACACATGGTTCGACAGGTCATTGGCACGCACCTTTACCACCCTGTCTTTTCTTTCCTCCTTCTCAGCAATGTACTCACAATGCCTCGGTAGAAAATTGGACGAGCTATGTATTATGAATGCGGCACTACCAATGTTGGTCCATTCGTCCTCGTCGACCGGAATACTGATAGTTAACGTCGATCAGAAAAAAGAAACAAAAGACGTCGGTGTCAAGCAGCTCGCTTTTTCTAGAAAGCAGAACCAAGCGGTGGGAAGATTCTCAACTTGACGCTGGCATGAGAAAGGGTATATTCTCCGCATAGATCCCAACATTGAATTGACGACATGCAAGGGAGATTGAGTAAAAAATAAAATACATCTCAGGACGTTTACCGCCGCCTCCGTTGATAGCGTCTCGCGGTCGCAGGTTCATTCTCCCCTCGTCATCAGCGACTCGCCGGATTTGGAAATTAAGAGCGGACTTCCTGCCGCTTCACTTCTTCCTACTTTACCTCATCTCAAACGTCTGATGCTGAGATTTAATTATGGTGATCAGCACGCTAATATATGTCCGACGGATCCCAGAGTACCGTCTAGTGGCGCATTATCGACGCTATGCCGGATAGGTCTTATCGAACCATATGGTCGTCGTGTCTGTTTGGCTCATCTTGTTGACTAAAAATGTCCCATCAACTTCAGGTTCAATCTAACCATACCGTATTAGTTTCAAATACCTGAGACAGATTACGTCCGAGTCGCCTGGCCAGACCTTGTTGCGGCGCAACAAGTGCCATGACATTTCTTCCTTGAAGGGTCTGACTGTGGTGGAGATGCGCCTCTGCCGCAAGCATCATTCTCACCACATCCATTTGTCATCTGATCGCAAAAGCAAGGTTTAGATCATTAATTGCAGGTTCTAGTGCATGGAGCAAGGGAGGCGCGTAGCCGTATGGAATTCAGGACTGAGAGATTATTCAACCAATCACGTACGCACCTCACCCGTCTGCAAGTTCTTGATCACACGCGCCAGAATCGATTCTTTTATACATATATCTTAGCAAGCATGAGGGGTATCTTCAATCTAGAGGGATATACAAGTACATCTAGTTCCACAGTGCAAGGGTCCATATGATCGGCATACATAACATGACTTTTTGAAGGCGAGATGTTGGTAATTATCAGAGTATATCACAGTAAAGTGGGTGGTTTTATGAAAAGTATGGTCGACGGTTGGACCCAAGTGGCGGAAATCCATCGTCGCACCCCAAAACATCAGAAGTCGTTAGAATGATGCGTGGGTCGAGATAGCTGTTACCGAACGGTGTCCACCGAGCTCGAACCCCTGATCCCATCGAATTCTGAGAATCAGCTGGTTCCTCAACAGTGAAGGCGAACTGATCTACGTCGGCGTCACCACCGAAGATCGGACTTTCGTTCTTCGCAACATCGCGTATTGGCCTTACGGTCTTATGGTGTGGTGAAGAAATCGGTGAGAGGCTGCGATGTGTCACGGTTGTGTCTGTGATAGAACCGGAGGTCTGTGGTGGGGTGTATGTCTCCCAACTGCCACTACCGTCATCAGTTAACGCGGTATTTGGTCTACCGTCATCGTGCGGGAAGGAGATCAACAAGGGTGGCAGGTGAGGACGAGCTTGCCCGCCCGCGGCTACCAGGGAAAGGGTTCGTGGTTTGGAATATGATGGAGATGAGAAAGGTAGAGGCGCATTGTCATTCAAGCAGGGGGAGTGGCCCGGGCTTTGTTTGAGAGGGAGGGACATCGGCGATCGCCGGACTTGCCGTCGATGGATGTCGCGGTCAATTCGGGCCTCCCATTCAGCTTTCAAGGTCTGTTCCTGTTCGTGGCACTGGAAGTATGCCCA
>QFEL01001479.1:3478-17146 GCA_003316195.1 Neoboletus brunneissimus | reverse complement strand
TAGCGTTGTTGCTGGGTTTCCAATGCGTTTTCCGACATGCTCTGATATCTTGAGGGGTCTAAAGTTATTTTCCCTGTCCTCCAGTCACAGTCTGGGTTCATGGCTCGTAGCCAGGGTAGTCCTAGGATGATTTCATCTTTGCCGCAGTTGAGGATGAGGAGCTCTCGCTGCTCCAGGATTCCTCCGAAGTCCATCATGACTCTGGTCTTGTACCGGATAGTACCGGACTGATTTTCCGTCCCGTCCACGTTCCAGGCTCGGATGGGTGAATCTGTTACAATTCATCTGCACCACTACTCTTTTTCCTTAACTCTATGACACATTCTCCCAAACCATGTCTTCTCCTTCAACTTGTCCTACTGTGACTCATCTTACCGTGACTCGTCACCGGTCTCTGTCGGTGCCTATTCATCTTAAACTCTAAAACCACACAGCCTCGCCCAGGTTCTATTTTGAACCCTTCCCCTCCACCCTGGGCAGTGCCCCCTTCATTTCCACCTTTCATCTCCGAGTACTGATTCCGTTCCTCTCCACTCCATGCCCTTGCTGTAGTATCCCTGCTCAGACACTATGCGCACCCACTCCCCTTCACCCTATACCTACTATTTCTGACTCGGTCTGTGCGCAGTAGGATACACTATTTAAACCGCTAGCTAGTCTCCTTGTCCCCTAGCTTAGCTTCCCGAAATCTACCCTTGAACAAAGCTCATCCTTGTGCGATCCGTCTTCACCTGTCACTGGACCGGTCAAGACCTTTGTATTCTTTGTACTCGACAACAAGGCATTGGACCTGAGTCGACTTAGGCCTCAGACCCTAGATCCCCGCCTTCGCCCGCGTCTCCCCAGCTCAACCCCAGTGCCACCCCACACCCCTAGCTTGAGCTACCACCTTCGGGTCTACAGTCGCCCATCCCTGGTCGAACTGTAACAGAATCCAGCTTGGTGACAGGTAAATCCCATTTGATAGCTGCTGCCCGGTTGACAAAACAACCGGTTGCTCCAGTGTCGACTAATGCTTGGGTTTCAATGACTTTTGCTCCTGTTTTGTCGCAGATCGAGAGTGGAACACAAATAGCATTACTCTTCGATCCGGACATAAATACAGGAGCAAGTGTTACGGGAGACAAAGGCGTTGATGCTTTTCTCCCTTCTAAAAACCTGCGTGAGTGTGGTCAGCACTCCCCTCTGCGAGACTCTCCTGGGCGTTGAGGGCATTGACCAATTCCTCCTCCCAGTTCTTTGCGGCATTATCCCATTTGAGGGGATCTCCTTGTTCGTTGAGGCCTTCCTTGAAACATGTCTTCATTGCGTGTAGTATTTCTTCAGCAGTTTTGGTAGTCCTAAGCCCCTTGACATAGGAGTCCAATGAGTCCTTGGAGGGAGAGCCCCGAGTGGGAGTGGTAGTCGTGGCTCGGGTATAGGTGGTGCTCTTGTTTGTCTTAGGGTGGTTACAAGTTGAACAACCTTTCTTATGACATATAAAACACCTGTTCTCCCGAATGTGGCGAGCCTGATTGTCAGGGGAGAGAGTAAGACAATCCACGTCCATAGCGTTAGGGTCCTTGCGGTGTGGTTGGTGGTACGCTGTGGGAAGGGTTCCTCGCCTGATGGAGTGGATTCTCCTGATGTTTCCATTGATCTCGGCAGCTTTGGCATAGAGTTGCTCCATGTTTTTGAATGTCTGGAGGATTCCAGAGAGGGTGAGCTGGGTGGCAAGCTCTTTGTCAAGCCCTCGAAGGAACCACTCTGAGAGCACCCCCGTGTCGGAGATCTGGGATCTAACAGCTTCCACTGAGAAGTCAGCGATATATTGTTCGAACCCCTGGGGATCCCTGGGGTTCTGAGAGAGGGCGCCCAACCAGATTTGGGCTTGGGCGGCGGTGTCGTAAGGAGTAAAGGTGTTCTTGAAGGCCTCTCTGACCTTGTTGTATGAAGTGTCGGTAGAACAGGTGGGTGAGTCCTGGATTTTGGTAAGCCATGCTTTGGCAAAGGCTTTTCCTCTTCCGTGGGGCATCCTGTTGAGGAGGATGACGCTTTTGGCGTCGTCTGTGGTGCTGGCCACGGTGAAGTAGGCATCCATGGATAGGAGCCATCTGTGCGCGTCTTCCGCTTTCCCAGAGAATTCTCTGGGGAGGGCTGCTTTGGTTGCCATGTTGTCGTCGTCGTCTGTGGGGTCTGGGCTGTTGTCTCCGTTGGGATCAGGGTCAGATGGATCAGGAGGTGGTTGAGGTTCTTCTTGCTCGAGGGGAGGGTCTACCTCGATGGCGAAGGGATCCGATCTGGTGGTTTGGATGGCTTCTCCCGATGGGGTCTCTGTAGAGGTTTGGTGGGTGCGTAAGGGGACACGACTGACTCTGGGGGAAGGTGTGATACGGCTGGGAGGGGGTGGAATAGGAGGGTTTCGACCTGTTCTTCGAGACAATCCTGTGGTAGGAGGTACGGCAGAGAACGATGACGTAGTTGATCGGGGTGGGGAGATCCGTTCTTCTTCGTCAGACTCCAGCTGTTGTCCGAGAAGGTTAGAGAGGTTGATCCGGTGCGTGATGAAGATTCTTCGTGACTACCACCGGGTAGTCGGGTTTAGAAGTGTTGGGTTAGGTAACACCAACGTAATAGAAACTTTGATCTTTTGTTACGTTTGAGCGTAACAAGTGACATGACTCGTGTCCGCTAAGTCCCGAATGGACTTTACTAGAGCCTGGAGCTAGGTCTCCGAGGCAATACGAAGATGGGGGCGTTGCTTCCTAGCGAAGGGAATGGGGAACGAGCCGAGTAGAGCGAGGCGAGGCCGGGGAGATGCGATCTCGGAACTTGTAGACACAAAGTGTTGTGTAGATCAAAGTTACCGTATACAAGGAAACTACGTGCTATTTATAGTAATAGTTCAGGGGCCGCTCGGTGGTAGTAAGTGTGGGGGAACTATGAGATAGCATGCGAGAGAATGCTACCGAGGAGATATAGAGTCCGTGGCCAATGAGATCCCGATCAACCGGGATCAATAAGTAAGGGGAAGTGCGACCGAGGGCTGTTGCGGGAGAAGTAGATAAAAGGGTCTGTGCTTACGTTCTCACTATTGGGTCCTCGCCGAAAGCCTCTGCGAAGGCAGTGTTTCACACTGCCTCGTCTCCTAGTGTTGCCAGAATGTCTTCCCACTCGTCGGTCTCCATGATCGTGGGAAGGGGTGTCCCGTGACCTGTCACGTGACTCATACTCGTAACACATTCCTCCATCGTGCCCAAAATGAACACGCCAGCCAAGTCAGCGGGTACGTGACATACTCGCCGGTCACAGCGCTGACACAACACCACCGCGCGGCATCCAATTGCCCACTACCATCTCAGAAGCACCGGAGCTCGCTCATCTCCCTGCTACGATTGAGGGGGAGTGTCCAGCCGACAAAGCTAAAGCTGTCACACCCCACCATGACGATGAGGTAGAGCTCACCCTCACTCTCAATGAAGCTGCAGCTGAGGCCGAAGCCCTCGAACCAACCACCATCACTGACGCAAAACGGCGCTCGGACTGGCCCCAATGGGAACAGGGCATGCGAGAAGAACTTGCCACTCTCCAGAAGGCAGGTACATGGGAACTAGTTGATCCCCCACCTGGTGCCAACATTGTTGGATCAAAATGGGTTTTCTGTGCAAAGAAAGATGCTGCTGGTAATATTGTACAACACAAAGTGCGTCTTGTCGCACAGGGATTTTCACAGGTACCCGGAGTCGACTATTTCGACACATATGCTCCTGTTGCCAAACTCACCTCAATACACACAGTACTTGCACTTGCAGCATGCCACAACATGGAACTGCACCAAGTCGACATAAAGGGTGCGTATCTCAATGGGGAACTCACCACTAATGAACACATCTACATGCGCCAACCCCCGGGATACATTGATCCTGCCCATCTGCACAAGGTCTGTTGCCTTCGCAAAACGCTTTATGGATTAAAGCAGAGCGGCCGGCGTTGGTACCAGAAGCTAGTCGAGATCCTAGTCACATGCATGGGATTCAAACAATGTCAAGTCGATCAAGCCGTTTTCATCAAGCGTTCAGAAAAATCCCTTGTCATTATTGTCGTCCACATTGATGACTGTACCATTGCTGCTACCCAACATGCGCTCATCATCACCGTCAAAGCCGAATTGAGCAAGCATGTCGAAGTCACAGATTTAGGAGAACTGCACTGGCTACTCGGCATCGAAGTCACACACAACAGGGACGAGAAAACGCTCTCCCTTTCCCAGAAGTCTTATTTAGATTCCATCATTCGACGCTTCAATTTCAATGAACTGAAGCCTGTTTTGTCACCTATGGAACCACAAATCAACCTTCACAGCAACCAATCCCCTTTGACCAGCACCGAATATGTGCAAATGCACCACATTCCATACTGCGAAGTAGTCGGTTCACTGATGTACACTGCACTCAGCACGCGCCCAGACATCTCATATGCCGTTGCAACAGTCTCGCGCTTCTCGAGCAACCCAGGAATGCCTCATTGGGAGGCTGTTCGCCGAGTTTACAGATATCTGATTGGTACAAAAGACTTACAACTCACATATGGAGAAGCTGAAAAGGAGCTGATCAGATACACAGATGCAGATGGGAGCATGGCCGAAGATCGAAAAGCTATTTCTGGCTACGCCTTCCTTATCGATGGCAGTGCTATCTCATGGAGTTCAAAGAAACAAGAGATCGTCTCACTCTCAACCACCGAGAGCGAATATGTTGCCGCTACTCACGCCGCCAAGGAAGCCCTTTGGCTTTGCTTGCTTCTCGATGAAATATCCTTACCCTTCACAGCCCCGCTTACTCTCTTTTCAGACAATCAATCAGCAATCGCGCTTGCGAAAGACCACCAATACCATGCTTGGACCAAACACATCGACATCCGTTTTCATTTTATTCGGTGGATCATCGATGATAACAAACTTCGACTCATTTTCTGCCCTACCGCTGATATGGTCGCTGATGTGCTTACCAAAGCCCTGCCCTCGCCGAAAGTCAAACACTTCGCCATCAAACTTGGACTGCGCTCGGCTTGAGGGGGAGTGTTGAAATTAGGCAAGCACGCGTGCAGCCGCAAGAACAGAGTGTGCTATGGCAATGCTCAACACGCGCGGTATACATTTAGGTTTACATTCCTCAGTTTATTCTATGAGACGATATGTTCCGAATTGGCTCATATCCATACTGTACCATACGATACTGACTTATTCTACATTTTACATAGCCTTTTTGTTCTTCGTATAAGTAGTAGGAATTTTCTCCTTGTCACCTCAGTCCGTTTGCCTGTAGCACAACATGACTGAGGTGAGTATTCTCAACACCATACATGTATAACATATATACTAATAATTCGTACACAGTTACTTTGTATAGGTAAATACCTAGTCCGTTTGCCCGTAGCGCAACATGACTGAGTTACTTCATATAGTCCCATGCGCTCGAATAGCGTTGTAGGAAATCTATCATACTAGGCTGGTTGTGCCTTGCTAGCTTATTCGAGGCAATCTTTGTCTCACCAGGCCACACAATAGTTGTACTTACACTTTATTCAGAAGGGGCTCTGACTGGCCCTGACTAATGTTCGGAAAGTGTGTTGGAATGGCCACAAGCCTGGCGGAATCTGAATTTCAATGCCTCCGCAATGACCACAACAAACGTGCAGGTCAGCATGCCTGCAAGCCTGTTCCACCTCATTGATCTTGCTAATGGACCCCCATGGAGAACCCCCACCCCCCTTTGTACCTCCTGCCCATCCCACTAAGGGCCATGGTCATGGATCCAGGGGTGGTTCACATGCACAACGCCATCAACAACCCACAGCCTTCACTCCACCACCATCTGATACCTCAACTTTTGCAGACAAATTTACCATTCACTAAACAAGTGACCAGATGGACACCCTCGTTACCTAGCTCAAAACTCATTCTGCCGACTGCACCATCCTCTTCTCAAAGAACAAGGCCGAACCCATGGACAATATAGAGAAACCAATGGGCAAGGACAAGACCACAATCTGTGCTATTCTTGCCTGGTCTATTTTCAGCGAGGATCCAAACTAGAAGGACCATTTTGCAGCCATGCTGAAAAAGTTCACCATGTCGGTGACCAACCGCATTAGCTAGTAGGTTTTTTTCTCTGTCTGTAGAACATGACTCACATGACACGGTAGCCTTCGAAAAACATTTCTTCAGCATTACAGCACCCTCCACCAAACAGGTCAAGGTATTCAGCCTGGTACTGATGCGAAGAACTTGCACACTGCAATCCTCAAAGATTTCCCATGGTATGATGACCTATACACCATCTGGAATGGCATCCTGAACTTCACTGCAAAACTAACAAACTCCCAACCTGGAAAATCTCATGGTGCCAACTTCCTCAAACTCATAGCCCCCAACAAGAAACTTGCTTCAGCTGAGCAACCACACACTCCCCTGTCACCTGCCATTGCTGCCACTGCTGCCCCAGCTGCACTCCCAACTCCAGCCACAGCCACAGCCCCAACTTCAGCCCTGGCCCCAGCTGTGCCCATTTCAGCACAACCTGGTGCTGATGATGTAGACTTCAACATGGGGTGGGATGGTGACAAGAGGATAGGAATGGATGAGGATGGTGGCTCCAGTGGGCTGCTAGATGAGTTCTTTGGTGCTGCACAGAAAGGCAAACAAAAGGTATTTTTGAACACATGATAGGCTATTGTACAATGCTAATGTTTTTTAAGGCCACATCACCCGTTGATGAATTTGATCCCAACTTTGATCCCACTCAGGCTCTCGATGATGCCACAGTGCCACCTCCAACATCCAACTACCATGCATGAGAATCTGGCTTCCAGTTTATGGCTGTCAGGGCTGGTGTCAATACACCTCTTTGAGTGCCATCATTTCCACCTTTCCTGCCCTGTACCATTGTCCCCCCTGCCCCCTCTGCTGCCCATGACTCTTGCCCTTCATCTCATGTCCCATTAGCAAGTGGATCCCAAATGGGACATTCCCGCATCTTTTCCCCGGTTTCTTCTGGTCTCTCTGAGTCATCAGGTGTGTTATGGTTGTATAACAGAGTGTACTCGTGATTTGTACTTATCATTTTTCTTTGACTAGTTCCCAGTCATGTGACTAGATCACGTGCACCACCACGTCTAACTTATTTCTTTTACCTTTCTCTAGGAGACAATGAACTCCATGCGACTCTGAGATATCCCTTTGGGATCACGTGACAGATCACGTGCTAGTTCAAATCTCAGATGGACACTTTATCTTTATTAGGTTACATTTGATCTCATGATCATTTCCATCTTATGCTTCTCTTCCATTCTGCCACACCGCGTATGCACCTCATGTCTTTCATTTTCATTTAGCTTCCATTCTACATGCATATGCCTCACATATTTAATTACCATTCACCCTATGCCCTAGATCATAGATTCGATCACAACATGTACACATAGATAGTTTGCTATATAAACTCAGAGGGCTATGGCTGGTATCCCCAGTCTAGTTCTCTTGGGAGTTCACATCCAAAGAGCTCCTCTCAATTCCTTTCCTCTTCCTAGTTATTGGTTTTAGTTGATTTGCCTAAGCCTTGCTTTGGGTCATTTCAAGGTGGGAGTAAGGATAAACAGATTCACCTTGATCTGGATGAAAACATGTTGCAAATGTCCACCGAATCTGGCTCTGGGGCTGACACCATGCATGGTCACCGCCTTGCAATATCAATGGAGAGGAACCACCGCCTCACGATGAAGATGCAATATTCCGAGAGTGAACATCAGCTGCAGTTCTAGCACAAGAAGTTGCAATATGATAACACAAATGCACAAGCAATCCATGACCAGCTCATCGTGACCAAGCAGGCTGATGTTCAGCTTGAGGAGGCTAGGGCTTGTGCTGCCACTGAGGCTGCACATGCAAAGCAGCAAGAGGTGGAAGTGCTTCGTTTACAGTTGAAGTTGAATGGTATTGCATAAGTAGCTACAATCCTTTGTAGTTATTCTGTTCTTGTCCTATGTAGTATCAATGCCTCTGATGTTGTCCCCTACCACTCTGCAGCAACTGTTCCATCAACCTAAGGTGAAGTGCATGTCCTGGTCTTCCATCATTGATATCAACACCTGCACCTTCATCTTCATCTTCTGCTGGGCCTCCTTCCTCCCTTGCCCAAGCCTCAGAAGCATTTCTTTGTGCTGATTTGGGTCCATACCTCCTTTCTTCAAACCAAATAACCATATTGTGGAGAATCATGCAACAAAGCATCCAGCTTGTTGCATAATCTAGGTCTTTTTGGGAACCAATAGAGATATACAGCTCTTTGAGTGATTGAAAATGGCCTTTAAGTGCACCAAATGTATGCTCCATCCGAACCCGAACCTAAATTCATTAGCAAAAAAATAAGAATAAGAATAAAATAGAATTACCTTGGATAAGAAATAATTGAATGTCCTCTGCTCATGGTTTAATGCCTGATTTCATGGCTTCTTGAAAGGGGGAATAAGCCAAGTTGAAAGAGAATAGGCACTATCACCCCATATCCACTCATTATCAGCTAAAAGTGTATTATGCTCCTGATAGACTTGAGTTCCCTTGAATGCATATGAATCATGTGCACTGCCTGGGTGACCAAGTCCATAATCCACAATCAGTAGATTGTGGGGCATGATAACTGCCTATAATAATGTAATAAAATAAAAATTAGAATTCTTGGAACAAAACAAAACACAATTCATACCTGACAATTCAAGGAATACCTTGATTTTTGATCATAGAAGGTTTCCCCATAATATCCTGGCTTTTGCCACAGGGGAATGGAAGATCCATCAGCTGCTAACCAGCCACCACACCATTGCTGGCATGTAAGACTCCCAGCATATATTTTGGCATTTGTGTGGTCAGTAGAGTCAGCTGTGGGGAATTGGATAAAGATATCATGTTGATCCAGAAGAGCTGTCATGACCCGATTAGTGCAGTTCACCACTGAGCCTTCACCCACTTCTGCCCATAATGCAACATCTGAGATGGTGATTGCATTACCATAGTGTTACAACTCGCCTAGCCCCTATCCTTTTTTTGGCTCAACCCCTGTCTCACACCTGTGAACGCCGTCCGCACACCCATACCTTACCTCTTGTTCTTATCCCTCCTCACCTAGGGAGGCTGTCATTGTTCCTAACATAACTCCCGTGCTTGGTCTAATAACTAGACACCACTTGGACTCTTTGTCTTCCGCCCTCATTCCCACTCCGAGTTACTTCCTCTGTCCTACCCCCCACCATAGATCCATTCCCATGCCTATCCAGGAATGCCCTACTTCCCCATCACCTTGGACCTTCACTGGTCACGTCTGGGGATCTTCCCCATCACTGTCATTTGTCCTTGTATCTACCCAGGATCTCCCCCTGGTGCCTTCATACGTGTTTCCCTGTTCTTATTCACCTTGCTGTCCTTCATTTACCTTACCATTGGTGCTATCGGCACACCCTTTGCCCCAGTCATACGTCTTACTGACGTCATGCTGTAGTTCACCCTTCGCTCCTGCTTACATGGCCTTCACCTTGTTCATTTCACACCTGTCACCTTGGCTTGCACATCCTTCTGACATCCTCACCCTTGGCCCACATTTGGGCTCCTCTTCTATTGCATAGTACTTGTACTGGACCTTTGAATACACTTGTACCCTAGCTTCAGCTTACCGGTTCTTCCTCTGGACTTGTACCTTGTCCATACCAGCTATACCCCTTGTATTCGCGTACCCTGCCTATGCAACACCCTTGATCGCCTTCTTCTGTTGTTTGGCACCCCCGTCAGGACATCCTCGATAAGAAGTCACCTACCAGTCTACGTCTCGGGCCTACCTGGGTTCGAACGTAACATCATCTGTATCATCACTGGCATCATCTGATTCCACCCCCTTCTAAGTGGTCTCCACCAATACTGATAGCTCTTGTCGGAATAAGAGCTTGGATCTTGATGCAAATTTCTGAAATTGAAGTGCCTCAATAATGTTGGCCTTGAGACTGTTACACCATTTGCTAATTGTAATTCCTATGGATGAGAATGCATGCTCAGATGAAACAGAGCTTGACATGATAGAGAGGAAGTCACACACGAGTGACCCCCAGACCAGATATTGTATGGAGTTGATGCCCCACCACTGCACAATGAAAAGACTGCCGAGAATGTCCAGCATGTTGAGATACTCATGGAAGTCATGCAATCATGGCCTCAAAGGATCCTCTGATTGCCAGTTCTTACTTGTAGTTGTGTAGTCACCATCACTGTTGTTGTTGTCATCATCCATTAGCTCATTCAAGAGCGCTTGCACTTTCAAATTTTGACATGTGACACTGGGATGTGTCTGACTCTTAGCTTGAGGTAGAGAAATGGTATTGTCATGCATGGTGCAGTAATATTCCTCATACTTCCATTTGTTAGCTAATTAATCAATCATGTATAGAGCCAGATAACGCACAATAACCTCAGCATGATGTACAGTATGGTGTCGGTGTAAAGTTCTTCCCCCAGCTCATACAGATGTAGTTGAGTTTTTGATTCGGGTCAAGTACTACAATCATTTGTTAGACAAATAGTAAATTACAATTGAGGACTCACTCATAGCAATGATATATGCATCCAAACTTGACGTATGGTTGTAGTATGTTGATAGTTTCTTAAGTCCAGCCTCAAGTGCTTCACTAAACTTGCTGTATTTCTTGCTGTTTGTGCGTGTGGACCATACCTTGTGGAGTGCTTCAAGTGCCAGCAGAGTGGTGTGGAGAGTGGGGATGTGTTCACTTGAGAATGAATGTTGAGCATTCTCAGCATACTTAAGAAAGAGTGGTAAGTCTTTGCCACTGAGGATAACAATGTAGTACACACCACTAGTAGCATCAGGGTTTGATGGACACAATTCCACTCAGTGTCACTTAGCTGTAGCTCATAAATTTTGTGGTGTTTCTCACTATTGCGTTCCTGTGCGCTGAGACATGCTACAAATGTATTCACCTCCTGTAACTCATTAGTGATGTGAATGAGGCAGTGGAGACCTCTTACCTCTTTCAGGTCCAGCGCATGATGAAGCATGACAAATGTTGATGGCCACTGCACCTTCATGTCAAGCAAGAGATGCAGTAGGCAGGTGTGGGTTTGGATGCTCTTGAACATTTCCTTGTGTTTTGCCGATGACCATGCCTGCAAGACATTGTATAAAATAGAAAAACAGAATTCAGTTGTGCTTACCTTGACAGTAATGGCATGAATGATGCTGATCATGTCACAATCATCTCCACTGCTGATAGTGACTAGATCTGCCTCAGGTGTGGCAGGGTCATAGTGTTTTGAGACACTCACAGTCCCCAGGAACACCTGGGTGACAAGGTTAATTACATGCACTATACAACTGTAATAAATTAAATCAGTTGACGCCAACAACAGTTGCATTAAGAATAGGACAGCTTACTGTAACCGATGACTTTGAGCATCAAATTTCTGTCCCATTTCAGTGGAAACAAGCTGGCCGAATTCGTCCATCATGGTCTTGTTGTTACTCATATTGTTGCAGGTTACATAGTGTTATAGTTTGACCTTGGGATGGGTGACCATAGACCCGAGAGGTGGAAGCTCTGGTCGAGAAGGACAGGGGTGAGGCAAAGGCAAAGAGTAGAGAGGTGTCAAGGAGGAGAGGTGCAGATGGAGGCAGGGATCAAGGGTCCAAGGCCTTAGTTAACTCAGGTCTAATGCCTTGTTGTCGAGTACACAGGGTGCAGAGGGCTAAGCCGGTCCAGTGACAGGCGAAGGCAGATTGCACAAAGGTGAGCTTCAAAGGGTAGATTCGGGAAGCTAAGCTAGGGTACAGGAGCACTAGCTAGTGGTTTTAAATAGTATACCCTATTGCGCACAGACCAAGTCAGGAATAGTAAGTACTGGGCAAAGGGGAGAGGGTGCACATGGTGTCTGAGTGGGGGTACTACAGCAAGGGCACAAACTAGAGCAGAACAGGAGCAGTAGCTGGAGATGAAGAGCAGAGATGAAAGGGGCACTGCCCGGGGTGGAGGGGAAGGGTTCAGAAAAGAACCTGGGCTAGGCTATGTAGATTTCAGGTTTGAAATGAAAAGACACCAAGTTAGACCGGTGATGAATCACAATATGGTGAGTCACAAATAGGAAAAGGCATAGGTGAGAGAAGTGTACCATAGAGGAGAAAAAGAGTAGGTGTAGGAATGAATCGTAACATTACCCCCAGGTTATCCTTTGAGCCACTGGCAAAGAAATCCTAGTAGAGGTCGGCCAACCCGTCATAGGGGGAGCCAGTAATGTTGCCCCAGGCAATGTCATCATAGATGTCATCATTGTTGTTATATTCAGGGGTAGGGGGGCACAGGGGTGGGGGTAGGGAATGGCAAGGGGATGCAGGGGTGGGCCGACGATGAGGGCAAGAGGAGGTGTGATGAGGTGGTGATACTGGACGAGGTGGGGCGGCAGCAGAAGATGAGGATGAGTGAATATGATGTGAGGATGAAGACATTGTTGAAGATGATTGAGAGGAGTTGACACATTGGTAAAGTGGGCAATGGGAGCTGAAGTGACCTGGGGCCCAGTGAAGGCAGTGTGGGCATTGATAGTACTGACAGTCCGATCTAATGTGACCCAGGTGGTGGCATTCATAGCAAGTCTCAGTGTACTGAGGGTGAGATGGGGGAAGAGCTGCATGTCCTTCATGCCCAGTCCAGTGGGCCTCTACTCGTTCCATGAAGTGGATTTCATCATCGTTTAGCAGGGAGGAGGAGGCGGAGGGAATGTCAGGAGAGAGGGTGGAAAATGTAGTGAGTTCAGTATTGTATCACTTAATCTCCTTTAGAAATTCCAGCATGCCCAGCTGGTATATAGCCATGATGAGGTTTTCTTCAAGTTCCTCAGTGATCTGGTCGATCTGTAATTTGAGCATGGTGACATGAGCGCTGGCTGATGAGTTGGGGCACACGGTAAGGAGGTGAAGGCGGGAGTACTGAAAATACACTTTATAAAGGGCCCAAAGGGGGGAGCAAAAGTCGAGGTGGGAGGAGACAGAGACCATAAGATGGAAGTTGCAAAGGAGGGTTCGTAGCTGCTGGAGGGCCTCTCCATCAGGGAGGTCATCACGAAGTTGGTGGGCAAAGATGGGAAGGTCTACTGAGACGATTGTTGTGGAAGTAGCAGGGCCTGCAAGAGGAGCAGGAGGGGGGTGGTGAGGGGGAGGAGAAGGAGAGCCCCAGCCAGGAGAAGCGATGCAGGACAAAGGCATGGATATGTCCTCGACAAAGGGTATAGGATTGTAAAGAGTAGAAGAAGGAGTAGGTGAGGCAATTGTTGGTGAAGTGACTGAGGAAATAGAGGAAGGGGTGACAGAGACCAAAATGGTGGTGGGGTAGTAGTCATTAGAGGGGACGTCTGAGCAGGGCATAGTTGTTGGTTGGTGGTTGGTGGGTTCAGGTGTGAGAGGAAGAACTGGAGGGGAAGTGTCTCGGGTGTCATTTCTTATAATCAGTGAGGGCAGCCCTTGAATATTTGAGGTTGTGCTCAGGGACCCAGGAGTCTTCTTCCACAGTGTACCCTTTCCATCATATCAAATACGAGTGGGAGCGGGTGGAGCCTTGGTGCTTCAGAATCTTCTCAATTTCGTATTC
>QFEL01001477.1:0-15089 GCA_003316195.1 Neoboletus brunneissimus | reverse complement strand
TAGGTGCAAAGTACGAGTGCTACAATGCGAGAGGATACCCAGGTAAGATCAAGATAGGGAATAAGTAAGCTAAGGTGTCCGGTATATAAGTGTACGAATGAAGAGGAGCCCGAATGTGGGCCAAGGGCATGGGCAAAGGGCAGGGCCATCAAAAGGACGCGCAAGCTAAAGTGCTAAGTGTGAAATGAGCGAGGGTGGGGCCGCGTAAGCGGGGCGAAGGGGAAAGACTACAGCATGACGTCGGTGGACGTATGACTAGGGTAAGGGGTGTGCCGATAGCACCGGTGGTAAGGTAAATGGAGAATGGCAAAGTGAATAAGAACTAAGAGAAAGCGTACGAGGGTGCCAGGGGAAGATCCTGGGCAGATATGAGGACAAATGATGGTGATGGGGAAGATCCCCAGATGTGACCGGTGAAGGTCTAAGGTGACGGGAAGGAAGGGTGTTCCTGGATAGGCACGGGAACGGGTCTATGATGGGGGGTAGGACAGGGGGGGTAACTCGGAGTGGGGCGAGGGCGGAAGACGAAGAATCCGAGTGGTGTCTAGTCGTTAGACCAGGTAAAGGAGTCACGTTAGGGACGATGACGGCCTCCTAAAGGTAAGAGGGACGAAGACGAGGAGCGAGGTACAGGTGTACGGGTGGTTGTCACAGGTGTGAGATAGGGGTTAAGCCGAAAAAGGGATAGGGGTTAGGCGAGTTGTAACATGGGGTGGGCTCCACAAAAGATCCGGAGGTAGGTCTCGACCTCTTGGTTGACGCGTTCGGTTTCCCCATCTGTTTGGGGGTGATAGGCGGTGGAGAGGGCAAGGTCGTAGTTGAGGAGTTTCCTGAGTTCTTTGGCGAATGCCGAGGCGAATTGAGGTCCCCAATCGGAGATGACTTTGTCAAAGAGACCGAAACGTTTGTAGACAGAAATGAAAAATAGGATGGCGATTCCTTCCGTGGTTACGGTTTTGTTGGTGGGGCAGAGGATTACCCCCTTTGTAAGCCCATGGTCAACCACGACCAAAAGAGAATCGAAGCCCCTGGACAGGGGGAGGTCGGTGATGAGGTCACACGAGATTTGTTGGAAGAGGCGGGTGGAGGTGGATCGGATAGGGGTGAGCGGGGGAACGGTAGGGTGAATATTTGACTTGTTTTGCTGGCAAGTGGCACAGCCTTCGACATAGTGGCGAACGTGCGAGGCAAGGCCGGGCCACCAGAATTCTGAGGCAACGAGCTGGCAAGTTTTAAGATAACTGGGGTGGCCGGCAGAGGGGTGGTCGTGACAGCGTTGGAGAATAGAGCGACGTAGGGAGGCGTTAGTGGGGACGTAGATGCGACCGTTATAAGTGAGAATGCCGTTAAGCAACTGCCAAGGGGAGGTGCGGGAACGAAGGAAAGCAGGGGTTTCGTGGGAGAGGGATTGGAGTGCCTGGAGGGCACAGGGGTCGTCCGTTGAAGTGGACTTGATACGATCGGAGAGGGCGGTGTCAATGAGGCGGACAAAGAGAGAGGGGGGTAGGAGGGTAACACCTTGGTTATCAGTGTCACGGGAAAGATGATCTGGTTGGCGTGATAGGGCATCAGGCCCAGCAAGTTGGGATCCAGGGACATGGACGATCCTAAGGTCGAAGTCAGCCAAGTCAAGGAGCCAGCGTGCTTGGCGATGGTTGAGGGTTTGGGGGGATCAGAAGTAGGTGAGGTTCTTGTGGTTGGTAAAGACCTGAACCGGGAAAGGGGAGCCATGGAGATAGTGGCGCCAGGCCTTGAGGGCGCGGATGACGGCAAGGAGTTCTCTGTCGTAGATGTCATAGTTGCGTTCGGCAGGGATAAACGATTGGGAGAGATAGGAACAGGGGTGCCAGTCCCCATTCGAGTCGGTTTGGAGGAGGATGGCGCCAGACGCGTATTTGGACGCGTCAGTGGCAATGGCGAAAGGAGCGGATAGATCAGGGAGGTGGAGGACTGGTTTCTCAAGGAAGAGTTGTTTGAGCTGGCGGAAGGCGGAGTCACAGGAGGGGGACCACTCCCATTCGGTTGCCTTTTTGGTGAGGTCAATGAGGGGTCAAGCGATATTGGAATAGTTGGGGATGAACCGGCAGTAAAAGTTGGCGAAGCCGAGGAAGGAGCGGACTCCTTTGACGGTGATTGGTTGGGGCCAGGCAGAAATTCCTTCAAGTTTAACTGGGTCCATAGCGAGCTGGTCGGGTTTGACAATCATACCGAGGTATTCAACTTCCTTGGCGGTGAAGGTGCATTTCTTAAGTTTGAGATGGAGGTCGAGCTCGGTCATTCGCTGGAGGACGCGTTTGGTGCGCTCCTCGTGTGTTTTGGCGTCAGGAAAGAAGATAAGGAGGTTGTCCATGTAAATGACGAGCCATCCTTCTGCGATCATATCCGAGAATGAATCGTTCATGAACCTCTGAAATGTGGCCGGGGAGTTGGTCATTCCGAAGAACATCACCGTTGGTTCGAAAAGGCCTTTGTGGGTGATGAATGCACCCTTCCATTGGTGTCCATCTTTGATTCGGACATTGTTGTACCCCCATCGCACATTGAACTTAGTATAGAGTTTAGAGCTGCAGAGTTTATCAACGAGATTGGATATTAACGGGAGGGGGTAAGCGTCGCGGATCATATGCTCGTTTAGATATCGATAGTCTTGGCAGGGGCGAAGAGAGCCGTCTTTCTTTTTTACAAAAAAGAAGGGGGAAGCTTGGGGGGAGTTTGAGGGGCGGATCTTCCCAGTTTTAAGGTTTTCATCTAGGAAGGCTTCTGCCGCAAGTCGTTCTTCCGGGGCCAGAGGGTAGGCCTTGGCGATTTTCGGCACAAAGGACTCATCAAGGTTGATTTCATGGTCATAGGGGCGGGATGGGGGCATGGCTGTGGCTTCCTCGTCGAAGACAGAGGCGAATTGGGAGTATTCAGAGGGGAGTATCATGGGCTTCTTTGCAGCTTTGGCTGCAATGGCGAGGTCGGTGGCAGTAGTCAGCTTCCGGACGAGGAGGGAGTTTCTGGAGATGAAGCGGGAGCCACATTTGAGGATGCAGTTAACAGCGTATTCGGTGTAGGTCGCCTTAATCCATTTGTTTTCAGAGAGGTGGTCAAGATAAGAGTAAAGGTGCGAGTCTTCAGATGGGGTAGTGTGTACGTGTCTTCGAAGGCGCGGTGGTTCCGGGCAGCGGAACTTGGAGTCGTGGCAGTGTGTGTCTGTTACTTGTGCGAGGAAGAGTTCCTCGGACTGGTCGATTGATTCGTCAAGGCGGATGGTGGGGGTGGTCCAGTCGATGATTGGGTTAGCGGAGCGGAGCCAGGGGAGGCCGAGGATGAGGTTTTCATGCCCACAGTTCATTACGTGGAAAGTCACTCGTTGGGCGATTCCCTCGATGTTGACGAAGAGGTCTGCGGTGAACTTGATTACTCCGTCCTTGTTGTAGGAGGCGTCGACATTTCGAACAAGGATGGGTTCTTTGAGGTGTCAGATGGGGAGATGGTTTTTGTGGATGAAGTCCCAGTCGATGCAGGAGATGTCTGCACCGCTATCGATGAGGGCTCGGGTTTCGACGGCTTTCAGGGTGTGCGAGGGTACGATGACTTGGACAGAGATTTGCATTTTCTTAGAGATATCTCGTACTAGTACAGAGGCACAAGAGGAGGTAGGGGAAGGAGGTGTTGAAGCTGCTTCCCCATTTAAAAACCCAAGGAGGTGTAGTGGACCCGACGTACGGTCAGGGTATCTTCTTCGTCATCCTCGCAGTCTATCAGATTCGGAATATCGTCCTTCTCTTTCCCTTTTCCTCTGTCCTTGGTTTCCTTGGCTACAGTGTTCACCTGTTTGCGAGGAGAGGTGAAATGGGGGCATTGAGCCGATCCGTGACCCGGCTTGCAGCAGCAGAAGCAAAGCTTCTTTTCGATGCATTGCTTTTTAATGGCCGGGGTCATCTTTTCAACTTTGATGGCCGAGGTGTCCATCGCGTTGGGGTCTCTCTTCGGGGTGGGGGAGGGGGAGAAGGACTGGTAGGTTTGGCGCGTGGGTTGTGAGTTTCGCTTGGCGATCTTGTCGGCCCGTTCCCACTGGGTTTGGAAGTGGACGGCTTTTGCGTACCACTCGTCGATGGTGGAGGGAACAGTGTCGAGGGCCATGATGCGTCTCATCATGGAAGTGGGGATTCCGGCAGCGAAATATCCGATGAGGACGTTATTATCTGTGACAGAGGCTTGTTGGACGCATCCTTGGAATTCTGCGATGTACGTGGTGAGCGGGGGTTCGAAGGTTCTGTCCTTTTTCAGAATCATGCGAGTGGTGGAAAGCCAGGCGATGGCGTTCCCAACCGTATCCTTGTTACGGACCAGTAACTATGATATTCATTTTCACCTTATCCTATTATTTTACCACTTATCATTTTTCTTTATCTTATCAGATTAGATATCTGATTCACATGATCTGATCTGATCTTATCTTTTATCTAATGATCACTCATCACATCACAGGAGATAACATCGTAACCACTCGGACTCCTATTCCATTAATCACATGACCAATTGTCACATGACTCATTCCTCGTATCTATAGATCTCCCGATCAAGATCTATCTCCATTTAGACTTATTACTGACACTTCTATTTAGACTTTCATATATCTATAGTAGGTTATATTATTTCTCACATTTATCTCCGTGCAGTGCACATTATGCTTCTCTTCCATTCTGCCACACCTCATGTGTTGCACAACTATTTAATCTCCGCTTCTTCCATTCCATGATCCATGCTTCTACCTCACGTATTTAATTACCGATGACCCTAGATCAGAGATCTAGATACCACATGTACAAACAGTAGTTTAGTATATAAAGAACCAAGAGGCTACGACTGCACCCCAGTCTAGTTCTCTTGGGAGTTACCTGCAAAGGTCTTGTTACACTCAAAGAGTTCCCTCTATCAGCAACTTTCCTCCAAGTCTTAGTTGGTTGTTGACTTGCCTAAGCATTAGCTTTGGGTCATTTCAATCCTGGTGTCGAAAGGCTTTATAGAACTGTTTGGCAAAGTCGGCGAAGGTCCCGAAGGTTACTGTAGTAGGGCTGATGGCATTTCGGCGGAAGGCAGCCGCCCAGGTTTTGGCGGTTCCTTCGGTCATATACGAGAGGGCGAATGCAACTTTCTTGTTTTCGTCATTGTAGACATCGGAGTTGACTAGGAGGTAGAACTGGACGGTGTCCATCCATGCGTCTGCCTTCTTGTAGTCTCCATTGAAGGCTTCTGGGGTTCCGATGCGGAGTTCAACGGGTTTGGTCGAAGACATCTTTGGGAACGGAGGGGGAAGGGGTGGTCGAGTGACAGCAGGTGGGTGGTGCGAGGTGGATGAAGAAGGGACAGGGATGGGAAAGACGGGTTGGGTGGTGATTGGTGTGGGGGAGGGCGGGGTGGGTTCCCGAGGGAGGGAGAGTTGGGCGGAAAGCTGATGACTTAGGAGGAGGCTGGAATGTTCCTGTTCTTCATCAGGGATATCAAGGTTTGTGGACTGTTCCGACTCTTCTTCGGAGGGGGGGTTTTCTTTGGTGTCATATGGGGATTCCGAGTGGGTGGCGCGCCACCTGTAGAGTTCGGAGGGATGGGAAATGGTGGGCGGTTTACGGCGATGGTAACCACAGTAAAAGAGCTTAGCTTTTGTTACGGTTCGACCAGAGGTGGGCGACCGTAGACCCGAAGGTAATAGCTCAAGCTAAAGGGTGTAAGGGTACGGAGGTTGGGGTATGCGGGCAGAGGCGAGGATCCAAGGTCCAAAGCCTCAGTCGACTCATGTCTAAGGCCTTATTGTCGAGTACAATGGATGCGAGGGTCCTAACCGGTCCAGTGACAGGCGAAGGACTGATCGCGCAAAGATGAGCTTATCGAGAGTAGATTTCGGGAAGCTAAGCTACGGTACAGGGACACGAGCTCATCGTTTAAGTAGAGTACCCTACTGCGCACAGACCGAGTCAGGAATGGTAGGTACAGGGCGAAGGGGAAAGGGGTGCGCATGGTGTCCGAGCGGGGGTACTACAGCAAGGGCACGAAATGGAACGGAACGGGAGTAATAGCTGGAGATGAAGAGCGGAGATGAAAGGGGCGCTGCCTGGGGCGGAGGGGAAGGGTTTGGAGAAGAACCTGGGCTAGGCTGTGTGGTTTAAGGTTTAAATGAAAAGGGGCCGTGACTGACCGTGACTAGGGAGAACTCGAGACATAAGAAGTGTTACGATCCATTCCTACAGTCTACCTTTTCTTCTTGCCTACCTTTTTCTTCTCGCACTCGCCCCCATTTTGCCTATGCTTCTTACCTCTCACGATTGTCAGTCGCACTTCTTTTCATTTAAACCTTAAATCACATAGCCTAGCCCGGGTTCATTTCGAACCCTTCCCCTCCGCCCCGGGCAGTGCCCCTTTCATCTCCGCTCTTCATTTCCGACTACTGTCTCTGTTCCATCCCATTCCGTGCCCTTGCTGTAGTACCCCCGCTTGGACACCATGCGCGCCCCCTCCCCTTCGCCCTATACTTACCTTTCCTGACCCGGTCTGTGCACACTCGGGTACACTACTTAAACGGCTAGCTAGCGTACTTGTCCCCTAGCTTAGCTTCCCGAATCTACTCCTTAGAAGCTCACCTTTGCGCGATCCGACTTCGCCTGTCGCTGGACCGGCTAGTCTCCTCGCACCCTTGTACTTGACAATAAGGCCTTAGACCTGAGTCGACAGGAACCTCAGACATCTGATCCGAGTTCCCGCCCACGTCCGTCCTTCGACACCCCCGCCCAGCTCTTGCACCTCGAACCCCACTTCTCCCTCTCGGAGCTTTCACCTTTCGGGCCTACGGTAGTCCCACCCTAGGACAAACCATAACAAGAAGCATAGGTAAGACAGAGGCAAGTAGAAGAGAGAAGGAATGAGGCATAGGCAAGGTAGAGGCAAGCGGAAGAGAGAAGGAAAAAGGTGGACATAGCAGGGAATCGTAACAGACCCAATAAAGCTCTCATAGACAAGCTTAAGGCCACATTCATGAAGAAGTGGGAATACCACGACCTTGGGGAACCTTGTGAATTCCTCAGGATGAACATTAGGAGAAAAGGTCTAAAGCGGATCCATATCGACCAAGTATCCTGTTACGTTCCAACCGGGTAAGCTGGAGACGTAGACCTGGGAGCTTCTTCTAGTCGAGGAAGTCCTGACGGGGGTGCCAGACAACAGTAGAAGAAGATCAAAGCGGTGACATTGGGTGTGGGTGCAAAGTACGGGTGTTACAATGCGAGGGGATACCCAGGTAAGATCAAGATGAGGAATAAGTACTCTAAGGTGTCCGGTATATAAGTGTTCGAATGAAGGGGAGCCTGAATATGGGCCAAGGGTGTGGACAAAGGGCAAGGTCGTCAAAAGGACGTGCAAGCTAAAGTGCCAGGTGTGAAATGAACGAGGATGGGGGCTGCGTAAGCGGGGCGAAGGGGAAATACTACAGCATGACGTCGGTAGGACGCATGACTAGGGTAAAGGGGGTGTGCTGATAGCACCGAAGGTAAGGTAAATGAAGAACGTCAAGGTGAATAAGACAAGGAGAAAGCATACGAGGGGACCGGGGGAAGATCCAGGGCAGATACGAGGACAAATGACAGTGATGGGGACGATCCCCAGATGTGACCGGTGAAGGTCCAAGGTGACGGGAAGAGAGGGCGTTCCAGGATAGGCACGGGAACGGGTCTATGGCGGAGGGTAGGACGGGGGAGGTAACTCGGAGTGGGGTGAGGGCGGAAGGCGAAGAGTCCGAGTGGTGTCTAGTCTTCAGACAGAGCGAAGGAGTTTCGTTAGGGACGATGACGGTCTCCTGAAGCTAAGAGGGACGAAGACGAGGGGGGAGATACAGGTGTACGGGTGGTTGTCACAGGTGAGAGACAGGGGTTAAGCTGAAAAAGGGATAGGGGTTAGGGGAGTTGTAACATATCCTATCTGGATAAAGTTCTGGAGCGATTCGGAATGCAGAATGTAAACCCCACCTGAACTCCTTTGCCACAGGGATACTACCCAGTGAAGAACAATGCCCCTGTCAACCATGAATTGTGGATGTGCTTTCAGACAGTTATCGGCTCATTATTATATATCATGATTGGTACTCGCCCGGATATCGCCTATGCGGTAATGCAAATGGCTAGACATTCTGTGAATCTCTCACAGGAACACCTTGATAAGGCCCTGTATATCTGCCAATATCTACTTGGTACCAGAGACTACTCACTAGTCTACGACGGTTCAAAAGATTCTGGGATCATTGCTTGTATAGACTCAGATTGGGGCCAAGACCCTGATACTAGTCACTTCCAAACCGGCTACTTTGTTAAGTTAGCTGATGGCATTTTCCTGTGGAATTCTCACCTGCAGAAAACCACTGCTCTGTCTTCTACTGAAGCTGAGTATATGTGTTACAACTCACTCCTACGATTACTCTTTCTCCTACGATACGCTCTTCTTCTTGCCTATGCCTTTTCCTTTGGCCTGTTACATCGTGACTCAGCAGACCGTGACTCATCACCAATTCCCACCAGTGCCTTTTCACCTTAAACCCTAAAGCTACACAGCCTAGCCCAGGTTCTCTTTCGAGCCTTCCCCTCCGCCCTGGGCAGTCCCCCTTTCATTTCCGTCTTTCATCTCCAAGTATTGACCCCGCTTTCCCTCCATTCCGTGCCCTTGCTGTAGTACCCCCGCTCGGACACCATGCGCACTCCCCCTTCACCCTGTACCTACCATTCCTGACTCGGTCTGTGCGCAATAGGGTACATTATATAAACCGCTAGCTAGCCCTCCTGTACCCTAGCTTAGCTTACCCAAATTTACAACCTACAAGCTCACCTTTGTGCGACATCGCTTCGCCTGTCACTGGACTGGCTAGCTTGTCGCATCCCTATGTACTCGACAACAAGGCATTAGACCTGCGTCAACAGGAACTCAGGACCTCAGATCCTCGTTCCCCTCTGCGAACAACCCCTCAGGATCCTCTTCGTACTACTGCCTGTTACGTTCGTACCTGGGTAGGTTCGAGACGTAGACCGGTAGACGACTTCTTATCGAGGATGTCCTGACGGGGGCGCCAGACAACGGAAGAAGGCGATCAAAGGTGTTGCATAGGTGGGATACACGAATACAAGGGGGTATAGCCGGTATGGACAAGGTACAAGTCCAGAGGAAGAACCGGTAAGCTGAAGCTAGAGTACTACTAGCTAGGATTGTCCCATATATAAGGATAACGAATGAAGAGGAGCCCGAATGTGGGCTAAGGGCATGGGCGAAGGGCGAAGACGTCAGAAAGACACGCAAGCCAAGGTGACCAGTGTGAAATGTTCAAAGTAAGGGCCACGTAAGCGGGGCGAAGGGGAAATATTACAGCATGACGTCGGTAGACGCATGACTAGGGTAAAGGGTGTGCCGATAGCACCGGTGGTAAGGTAAATGAAGAGGAGCAAGGTGAATGGAACAAGAAGAAAGCGTACGAGGGCGCCAGGGGAAGATCCTGGGCAGATGCAAGGACAAATGACAGTGGTGGGGAAGATCCCCAGATGTGACCAGTGAAGGTCCAGGATGTCGGGAAGTAGGGCGTTCCAGGATAGGCACGGGAACGGATCTATGACGGAGGATAGGACTGAGGTGGTAACTCGGAGTGGGGTGGAGACGGGAGACGAAGAGTCCGAGTGGTGTCTAGTCGTTAGACCAAGCGAAGGAGTCACGTTGGGGATGGTGACGGTCTCCTAAAGCCGGAAGGGACAGAGACGAGGGACGAGGTACAGGTGTACGGGTGGTTGTCACAGGTGTGAGACAGGGGTTAAGCCGAAAAAGGGATAGGGGTTAGGTAAGTTGTAACACTGCCCCTGCATTCTCCCCAGCCCCCAGTACGAGCTTGTGCCCATCAGGTCTACGGTCACCTTACCCTAGGTCAAACCGTAACAAAAGCTAAGCTCTTCACACCACGGTTACTATCACCGTAAACCGCCCATCATTTCCAATCCCTCTCAGCTCTACAAGTGGTGTGCCACCCACTTGGACTCCCCATATGACACTGAGGAAAGCCCTCCATCTGAGGAAGAGTCGGAACACTCCACCGACCCTGACCTCTCCATCCTTGACAAAGAACAAGAATGCTCTAGCCTCCTCCTAAGCCACCAACTCTCCGCCCAACTCTCCATCCCTCGAGAACCCACCCTACCCTCCCCTACCCCAATCTCCACCAAACCCGTCTCCCCTATCCCCACCCCCTCCACCTCGCATCATCCACCTGCTGTCACCCAGCTGCCAATTCCCCCTCCATTCCCTAAGATGTCCTCAACCAAACCCATCGAACTTCGCATCAGAACCCCTAAGGCCTTCGATGGAGACTACAAAAAGGCAGATGCATGGATGGACACTGTCCAGTTTTATCTCTTAGTAAACTCTGACATCTACAATGATGAAAACAAGAAGGTCGCATTCGCCCTCTCATACATGACTGAAGGAACTGCCAAGACCTGGGTGGCGGCCTTCCGCCGAAACGCCATCGGCCCCACCACAGTAACCTTTGGAACCTTCACCAACTTCGCCAAAGAATTTTACAAGGCCTTTCGACACCAAGACACTGTCGGAAACGCCATTGCCTGGCTCTTCACCACCCGCATGACCCTAAAGAAGGACAGAACCTTCAAACCTCCGCTCGCCACATACATCGCAGAGTTCCGAGGGCGCGTTCAACAAGCCTCCGTCACTGACGACAACGTCCTTATTGGATACTTCGCCGCTGGAATCCCCACCTCCATGATGAGACACATTATGGCCCTTGACACTGTCCCCACCACCATCACAGAATGGTACGCCAAAGCAGTTCATTTCCAGACCCAATGGGAGCAGGCCAACGAGATCGCTAAATGGAACCTGCAACCCATGCGACAAACCTACCAATCCTTCTCCCCTGCCCCAACCCCTAAGAAAGACCCCAACACAATGGATACCTCCGCCATCAAAGTCGAGAAGATGACCCCGGCCATTAGGAAACAATGCGTTGAAAAGAAACTCTGTTTCCGCTGTCGCAAGCCAGGTCACGGATCTGCGCAATGTCCCCACTTCACCTCCCTGCGCAAACAGGTAAACACTGTAGCCGAAGAAGCCAAGGATAAGGGTAAAAAGAAAGAGACAGACGATGTTCCCAACCTAATTGACTGCGAGGACGACGAAGAAGAAACCCTGACTGTATGTCGGATTCACTATACCGCCTTGGGTTTTTAAATGGGGAAGCAGCCTCGACGCCTCCTTCCCCTACTCCTTCCTGTGTGTTACGTTCCAACCGGGTAGCTGGAGACGTAGGCCTGGTGGCATCTTCTGATCGAGGAAGTCCTGACGGGGGCGCCAGACAGCAGCAGAAGATGATCAAGGGGTGGACATTGGCAAGGTGCGAAGTACAGGTGCTACAACGCTAGGGTCCAAGGTGTAAGGTACTAGGGGGGTACCAGGCAAGACGAAGATAGGGATTAAGTGTACGAAGGGGTCCGGTATATAAGTAAATAAATCAAGAGGAGCCCGAATGCGGGTTAAGGGCATGGACAGAGGGTGAGGACGTCAGAAGGACGCGCAAGCCAGGGTGACAAGTGTGAAATGTCCAAGGTAAGGGCCGCATAAGCGGGGCGAAGGGGAAATACTACAGCATGACGTCGGTAGACGCATGACTAGGGTAAGGGGTGTGCCGATAGCACCGGTGGTAAGGTAAATGAAAGGTAGCAAGGTGAATACGAAGGAGGAGAAAGCGTACGAGGGGACCAGGGGAAGATCCTGGGCAGATACGAGGACAAATGACAGTGATGGGGAAGATCCCCAGATGTAACCGGTGAAGGTCTGAGGTGACGGGAAGTAGGGCGTTCCTGGATAGGCACGGGAACAGATCTGTGGTGGAGGGTAGGACAGAGGAGGTAACTCGGAGTGGGGTGAGGACGGAAGACGAAGAGTCCGAGTGGTGTCTAGTCGCAGGACCAAGCGAAGGAGTCACGTTAGGGACGATGACGGTCTCCTAAGGCCAGGAGGAACGAGGACGAGGGGTGATGTACAAGTGTACGGACGGTTCTCACAGGTGTGAGACAGGGGTTGAGCCGAAAAAGGGATAGGGGCTAGGCGAGTTGTAACACTGTGCCTCTGTACTAGTACGAGACATCTCTAAGAAAATGCAAATCTCTGTCCAAGTCATAGTACCCTCACACACCCTGAAAGCCGTCGAAACCTGAGCTCTCATTGACAGTGGTGCAGATATCTCCTGCATCGACTGGGACTTTGTCCACAAACACCACTTCCCCATCAAACGTCTCAAGGAACCTATCCTTGTTCGAAACGTCAACGCCTCTTACAACAAAGACGGGGTAATCAAGTTCACTGCTGACCTCTTCGTCAACATTGTTACGTTCATGACCATCGGCGTAAGCTCGGCAGCCACTTCAGCAACAAGTGGATCGAGACCCAGCAACTGAATGCTCAGCAAAGAGCGGTCTCAGCGTCCGAGTCGAGATGAGAGATTACCCAGCGCGGGTACAGGGGTTCCTTCCACACCACTGGGGAACTAGAGGTGATGACTTCGCTAGGGCTCTAGTTGACTGAGAAGGTTCTCAGCCGAGAGTTCGAAGCTAGGTACTTTGGATCAGATCTAAGTTAAGATACATCCTGTTACAACTCGCCTAGCCCCTATCCCTTTTTCGGCTCGACCCCCTATCTCACACCTGTGAGAACCGTCCGTACACTTGTACCTCGCCTCTCGTCCTCGTTCCCCCCTGGCTTTAGGAGACCGTCATCGTCCCCAACGTGACTCCCTTGCTCGGTCTAACGACTCGACACCACTCGAACTCTTCGTCTTCCGTCCCCACCCCACCCCGAGTTACCTCCTCCGCCCTACCCTCCGCTATAGACCTGTTCCTGTGCCTATCCAGGAACGCCCTTCTCCCCTGTCACCGTGGACCTTCACTGGTCACATCTGGGGATCTTCCCCATCACTGTCATTTGTCCTCGCATCTGCCCGGGATCTTCCCCTGGTACCCTCGTACGCTTTCTCCTTGTTCTTATTCACCTTGCTACTCTTCATTTACCTTACCACCGGTGCTATCGGCACACCCCTTACCCTAGTCATGCGTCTACCGACGACATGCTGTAGTGTTTCCCCTTTGCCCCGCTTACGCGGCCCCACCCTCGTTCATTTCACACTTGGCACTTTAGCTTGCGCGTCCTTTCGACGGCCCTGCCCTTTGCCCATACCCTTAGACCACATTCGAACTCCTCTTGATTCATATACTTATATACCGGACGCCCTAGCATACTTATTTCCCATCTTCGTCTTGCCTGGTACCCACCCTAGTACCTTGCACCGTGGACCTTAGTGTTGCAGCACCTGTACTTCGCACCTCGTCAATGCCCACCTCTTGATCATCTTCTACTGTTGTCTGGCGCCCCCGTCAGGACTCCCTCGATTAGAAGATGCCACCAGGCCTACGTCTCCGGCTACCCGGTCGGAACGTAACACCTTCAGCCTTGTCCGGTGTAATGCTCTGACAAGCGCGAACAATTGTCATCACAGACAGATCTCTCTCGTGGCGGCGCAAGTAAGCTTTGATCGCTGAAAACGCCTGTTCAATAGGATTGTAATCAGGTGAATATGGTGGCAAGTAGATAAGTTTACACACTGAGATGGGTTCGAGTCAGTAGAGTATAATGTACCGTGACGATTTACTTACAATGTGTCCTTTCAACCAGCGCCCGGACTTCTTCACCATGGTGAATGCGACAGTTGTCCATGATGATGACACTACGTGGGCCGGGATATGTGGTAGTGTAAGGCATCTAGAAAAAATGAGTATTATCTCTAAGACGAAGATAGATGTTACATACCACACATTCCTGTAAGAACCATAGAAAGCGTGCACCGTCAACTGGGCCCTCAATAATGTCGTAGCTGATTATACTGTTACGTTCCGACCGGATAGCCGGAGACGTAGGCCTGGTGGCATCTTCTAATCGAGGGAGTCCTGACGGGGGCGCCAGACAACAGTAGAAGATGATCAAGAGGTGGGCATTGACGAGGTGCGAAGTACAGGTGCTACAACGCTAAGGTCCACAGTGCAAGGTACTAGGGTGGGTACCAGGCAAGACGAAGATGGGAAATAAGTATGCTAGGGTGTCCGGTATATAAGTATATGAATCAAGAGGAGTTCGAATGTGGTCTAAGGGTATGGGCAAAGGGCAGGGCCGTCGAAAGGACGCGCAAGTTAAAGTGCCAAGTGTGAAATGAACGAGGGTGGGGCCGTGTAAGCGGGGCGAAGGGGAAAACTATAGCATGACGTCGGTAGGACGCACGACAAGGGCAAAGGGTGTGCCGATAGCACCGGTGGTAAGGTAGATGAAAGGCAACAAGGTGAATAAGAACAAGGAGAGAGCGTACGAGGGTACCAGGGGAAGATCCCGGGTAGATACGAGGACAAATGACAGTGATGGGGAAGATCCCCAGATGTGACCAGTAGAGGTCCAAAGTGACGGGGAGGAAGGGCGTTCCTGGATAGGCACGAGAACGGGTCTATAGCGGAGGGTAGGACGGGGGAGGTAACTCGGAGTGGGGACGAAGGTGGATGACGAAGAGTCCGAGTGGTGTCTAGTCGTTAGACCAAGCGAAGGAGTCACGTTAGGGACGATGACGGTCTCCTAGAGCCAGGAGAAACAAAGACGAGGGGCGAGGTACAGGTGTACGGGTGGTTGTCACAGGTGTGAGACAGGGGTTAAGCCGAAAAAGGGATAGGGGTTAGGCAGGTTGTAACAGAAGGCTATTTCCGTGCATCCGGATATATTGCATAGTGTACTATGTAAATTTCTACATAGTATTATCAAAATGGATTCATACTGTCCTCCTCTTCGTAGTCCTCAATGACTATAAAACCGTGCGGGACAGGAAGCCACTGATTCTGCGTATCACACTTGTAATATAGATCATAATCGGCGTTCGGATCAGCATCACCTGCCTCCATCATTGGCCCAGTAAAGCGGCAACCTCCACCACCGTGATAGCGCTTTTCGTATGCGATATTTTTCTTTTGTGGTGGAGACGCAAT
>QFEL01001476.1:0-21661 GCA_003316195.1 Neoboletus brunneissimus | reverse complement strand
ATAGAACGATGGCAAGGGATCGCTCAACATTGACACGATGTGTCAAGAGGGGGCATTTCTTGTGGACAACATCTCATTCTACCCTGATGCCAAGCTCGGTACTGAACTGACTGCAGAGGCAGACTGGAAACGTCGTGGACTGTACATTGGCCCTCAGTTCGACACGCTGGATGTGGCGGTTCAAGAAGAGTTTGAAAAGTGGTTGAACGAGCGGGGTGTGAACGAAAGCCTTGCTACGTTTATTCCGGAATACTCGGAACACAAGGAACAAAAGGTGTGTATGGACGGCATGCTTTGACGGGATGGTGACTGACTGTTGCTTAGGAGTACGTGAGATGGTTGGAGAACGTCAAGGGCTTTATCGACGCTTGACGGAGTCATGTTATCAGCTTGGATATACATATGTACCTTGACTAATAATTAGCACGTTCGCATTGCATCACCGCTCACGAATCTAGAGTCATCTCAGCTCGGCTGATGCCACTGTCCACGAGAACGACATCGAACATTCCCGGCCGTACGCAGAACAATCTCGAAATGGCTCTGAGTCAGTGGTGTGATGCGTTCCAGTGCGAACTGCAAGCCACGTCATGTCGCCACCACCGACCACCATCCAGCACATATATAAACCCGACCCGAACCCGACCATGACCCACAGCTCCAGCGATCATGTCCTCTCCCATTCCCATCCCCGCCCGCAACGATGCGTCCTCTTTACCGCTCTACGTCCCCGTCCATAGACGTACCCCTGGATCGTACACCTCCAGCTCGTCCAGCAGGACACCCTCACCCTCCCCCACACGTACGTATCCATTAGTCACACACACCCACACGCTGACGTTACCCCACAGTAGCACCCACACGGGGAATATACACCCCCGCAGAGCTCCTCCTGCTCTCGACGTCCCCACTGGCCAAGCTCTCGGCGGAACACATCGACGCGCTACGTGCGCTCACGCCCGAGGTCGTGCAGACGCGGAAACAGCGCAAGGCGTTGGCGTGGCATGCGCGTCATCCCCCGCCGACGGACGTGCCGCGGTCACATAAGAGGACATCGTCGAATTCGCGGGAGTCAGAATCGGAAGAGGACAGGGCGACGACGTGGAGGCGGATTTAGCACCTCTATCCTCATTCATCACGCGAGCGCTATTATTTCGGATGCCATGACAGGGGACATTTTGTAGGAGAGCACGTAGCGATCGCATTACAACTGACAACGTTAATCCACATCTCATCACAAAGACAGCCAAGGAATATAGACACATTTACACTAGATCGTCCGGATATCCAACACATGCAGCATGAACGTGAATGCGACAACACTGTATCCTCGACCGAAACGGATAAAGGCATCGCTCAATCTAGGCACCCAGAAACACTCTCAACCATTGGAAGAGCCCTTGGCCATCGCTCTGCCTCCACGCGACGACAAGAGCCAATGCGCCAACCAGGAGCGCCCACTTTCGCGTTCCACTGCTATGCGCTACGATTGCCTGTTCGCATGGGACTTTGATTAATAGACTCGCATCCGGGCCACACGAAAACGAAATGTAATTTACTCACCCTCAGAGCCAGGCGCAGGCACAGGACGTGGCGGCAGCCGCACACCGAGCACATTCTTGAGCCAGGTTTCCTTCTTCACCTGTTCGGGAGAAAACGTTCAGCACAATACATGTTTCTTGATCACAGCAAGGGCTTACGCTGTAAGGGGGGAACCTGCTCCCCAGGACTTTGTCGACCCTGAATTTCCGAGCCCGTCAGTGTTTGAAAAAAAAAAGATATGCGTCGTACACCTACCAGGAAGGGGCGTCGATCGATGCTCTCTGATGAGTGAACAGATCAAAAGTGAACTTGCGCGTGTGATAACCACCTGCAGTTCAAAAACCCCGCTCGAGTCGCGTCAAGTTGCAGTCAAAGCAGTGACTCACTTCCGCTCGGTCCGATGCCACCAAATGGGAGACCGTCAGCTATGGGAGCGGTTCGGTCATATCAAACACGGTCACCAAAAAAACCCACTACCCACTTGCGCAATGGACCAGCGTATCATTGGCAATAGCCGAGCCACTTTGCGTGTTGTCGAAAACTACAACATCCACAGTAAAACATGCAACACGTCAAGTGGACCGGACCACTTGCCTTTGTTCTTGAAACTCGAGTCTTGTGAAAAGACATAGAGCGTCAGTGGGTGGTCTCTGCACGAATGATTATGACGACGTCAATCTGCAACTAAACAAAAGGTACCTGCTGTTGATGAATTCGATCGCTTCGTCGAGGTCTTTAACGGGTACCACAGGAAGGAGGGGACCAAACAACTCTCTGCACCATCGAGTTAGTTCTTGATCGCTTTCTGCAAAGTATCAACCTACTCGCTCATCAACGAGTCGTCACCCTTCACCCCTTTGACAACCGTAGGCGCAATAAACAACTTGGACTCGTCAGTTTCACCACCAAACACGATCGTTCCGGACGTCTTATCCAGTAGCGCCTTGATACGACTAAAGTGCGGCTTGCTGATAATATGACTCAGGTCGGGCGATCCAACGGCGCCGTTTGGATAGAATTCGTCGTGCCTATAAGGGACGAGAGGCCATCAGCGATGGCAGTTGCAGGATATACCACAAAAGGACGAACGCCTCTTTCAGCGCCTGGATGACTGTATCCTGAGCGTCTTCCTGAACGAGAATATAGTCTGGCGCGACGCAGGTCTGTCCTGCGTTCACGCACTTGCCCCACATGATACGTTTTGCTGCCGTCTTGAGATCACATTTGGGGTCGATGACAACGGGGGACTTGCCGCCGAGCTGAAAGACGGTCATAAATCACTTTTAGGGCGCGCATTACGCCTCAACCTACCTCGAGACTGACGGGTGACAGCGTCTTGGCAGCTGCAGCACACACGATCCTCGCAATCCGTCCATTCCCAGTGTACAAAACTATTTATCACATGCCTACGTCAGTAAGAATTCCCAGGCCGAGACACGCTAAATTTACGCACTGTGGTCCCAAGCGAGTTCTAGAAGCTATGGGTCTCTGTCAGCCAATTACTTCTCCGGCGTTCCGGGTGTAGGTATTACCTTTGTTGTCTCAGCAACACCCCCAAAAACGACGCGTACGACGTCAGAGTCCATATACTTGGGAATAAGTTCAGCAATGAGACCGCTGGTAGCCGGTGCTAGCTCAGACGGCTTGAGCACGAAACAGTTGCCCGCTGCGATGGCACCAATCTAGTGCGACATGAACGCCATGAAGAGGAAACACGAAAAAACGTGTCATACCATGGGACCGAGTGCCAGCCAGACTGGATAGTTGAACGGACTGATGGAAAGAATGACCCCTTTGGCCTCTTTACGAATAACAGGGCGAAAGGCTGCAAAGTTGACGTTGAAAGCTACCTTTTCTGTACGAGCCCACTTGTCGACACGGTCGTACGCAATTTTGCAGTCGCTGATGGTCGAGTCGAGCTCGAGGCTGCGTGAGCCGAACAACGGGCCCGTCAACGAATCCGTCATTAAAGAGATAGCAGACAAGGAAACGCACAAGGACGTCTCGAGAGATGGACGACCGAGGTCTTGTGCAAACGTCGTTTTGAAACGGTCATAGTTGTCCTTGAGGAGATAGGCGAGTTGGAGAAGTTGGGTCTTGCGGGACTCGATGGACTTGGGTTTCCCAGCTCTGAAGCTCTTGCGCAGATCCGCGTGGATCTAAGGATGGGATGGATGACATCTTGAGTAACGATGATGCCAGACGGGGAGAACGCACCTGTGGTATGTCGTCGAGAGGCGTGTACGCGAGTTCGGTAGACATGTCCAGAGTGGTGATGGGAGTTTGCTGCAAGTTTAAAAATGCGCCTCGGACGACCGACGAGCGAACTGCGGCACTGTCGCTTGGTTTATGTTCGAGAGGAGCAAGACCCGGCTTTGGTCATACACTGGGAATTTGAGTGGCGCGACCCCAATCTGCCTCATTGTCGGGTGGCGGTGCACCCCTTGTGTGTGTCGAGCCTGCTAAACGGCCTGGTGGCAGGTGCAGTCCGTTCCCGGGATAAGTAAACTGACCCATGGGTACCTTTCGATATCTGCAGGCCCAGCGCTGTGGTCGCTGCTCTACGCACACGATCAAAAGAACAGTGATCCCAGTCAAGCATGTTCTTGAACGAGCTCGACTGAGATGTGTCCTCCGGAACGGGCTTTTAGGGCTGGAAAGAGGAGAAAAGGTGCAGTGATGGACGTGTACGAGAGGCAGGTCCCAGGTTAATGATACGTCAAGTACGTGGCAAGATCCGAGTGACCGTCTTATCAGCGGCTGGAGTGTGTATCACTTCGACATCGCTTGATGCTACGGCGCAGCATTCTCTCTCTTCCTGCTTGCTAATGAAGCAAGGCAGTGACGAACTACGGAGGTGGTTGTTCCCTCCTCAGCATCTCCGCTGATCAATGTGCATGATAGTCAACCAGGCTGTCCGTTTCCCATACCACCGCCATGACCCAAAACGATCACGCACGGCACCGAACGCAATGTATAAGAGTATATGAGAACTTTGACCCCGCGCCCGTCCAACGCCCCATCGTCTTCTCTAAACCATTCGAAAACGGCCACATGTCAGAGTCTGAGTCACGAGGTGAGTGCCTGACCCGCCCACCCACGCGCGAGCACAACAAAGTAAACATGCCATCCAAGCCTCCGTCTCACGGCAGTCATCAGTCTATCAAGATCTCTTCTTACAACGCTTACAAACTCTTCACGGAAATGATCTCGACGCGAGGATAAACTGGGTGACAGCAGTCTCCGGTCCCCTTCAACGGCCTACCCACACCTCCATCTTTTATTGTAAGTAGCCGATGTGGACGTGCGCTGCGTTGCCAGTCGTTTACCCGATTCAAACCAAGTCGACGGCGTCGAGACGAGCAGAGGGTCTGGACCGACACGGAGCGCCGCGAGAGAGTCTGCTGCTGCGAGAGCGCTCGCGAGACTACCCGGCCCTCCGAGGGATAAGGAATGGGGGATGAGAGAACCAGAGATATCGAAGTTTGTCAAGAGCCGTGTCTCACGTACCGAAGAGCGTCAAGAAGTCGGTGACGTTCAAACTCCAAATCAGCCCAGCTCCTCGTCGTCATCGACGTCCCTACAAACTCAGAGGGTCTCGCTAGCAGACCTCAGATCAGCTCGGATGGCACGGAGGGCAGCCGAGATCTTAGAACGACGGCGGCTGGGAGGTGGAAACAAGCGACTGGAGGTTCCATCGAGCACAGCCAGCATTTCATGAAGCAACCGCACCCATATGTCGAAGAGACCGATCTCAGATTTATTCATGTCGGCCCGCGCGGACCATTAGGTTAGATTTTTCAAACACTAGTTACTGACCTACACTCATGACTCAACCGCCAGCCAGAGAGCATGTATCTGAGTAACTATCATTCTTTCCTCATGCCCTCGACTCCTCCCTAGCATTTCTCGGCTCTGTTTGTTTAAAACAGTTCAACGCAAGAATTCGTTTAGAAGAGTGATTGGGATTTAACGAACACATAACTTTTATCTATTATCTATTTTGAATGGCAGGTAAAAAGAGACCTTGACAAATTGAAGGACAATTGGATCGTAAGCCTGCCAACGCGCCCGTAATATCCAATCCTCGCTGAATAGCTCCGTTTCTACAATAATGTATCGTTTTTGATCTGGTACGATAGGTGATTAACGTCTGGATATTTGCTTTATGCTCGATGCACTTTTTTTCTCCACTGCCAACCGCAAGCTTGTCACAGGTCACCGGAGTAAACACGCCTTGAATCACGCAACGCGAACCCTCGACTCTCATGTCTGTACCACCACGAAAAGGATCAGATCACGACACTCGATCCCATCAAAGACGCACCTAACCATCGTCCCCCAAGTGATGCATCACGCAGGCGTGACGCTCCGCTCTTTTGTCCTCCTCTGGGCCCACCCCATACATTGCTTCCTCACCGCAGAGAACGCAGGCAACAAGTTCTCGACCTCCTCCCACCTCTCTCGGTATATATCCACCTCGTCCAGATCCACGTCCGTCCCGATCATGTTATGATTCCACGCCGACGCGACCGTCCCCAACTCGGGAAAGATATCACTCAAAAACGCCGCAACCGTGACCGGAAACATGATCGCCGACGTGACAAAATTGGCAACAAGACAGCTGTCGTTCGTCACCCCGTTTCCCGGGCGCGACTCCGGAATGTCGATATGTGGCCCGTCGATCTCTGAAAAGTCTATCGCGAGCGCGATGCGGGTGAGCCCCGCACAACGGGAGAGGAGCGTCACCAGGCCCTGGGTTGTCACGCGCGACGTGATCCCCCAGCCCGATTTCGCGTTGATCGAGAGCGTGGTCAGCTTTGGCCAGTGTTTGGTCAACGTCGTGATCGCGTCATCGTCGAAGGCAATGTCGCACGGCGCGTCGAATTCGAACATGTCAATGTTAGGCAGGGCGAGGAGGGACTGGAACGTGGACAGCGAGACTTGTTGAGGTAGAGGACCACGCTGCCGTTCGTTGGACGTGGCCAGCGAGATACGCAATAGCTGCTCTGAGCTGCATGCACTGACCAGAGTGAGGAAAAACAAACGTAACGCGTCCGGGGTAGGCGTACTCGCCACGACAAATGACACGCTGTTCGGCTTGAAGCGCATGGGTTCCAGGAGTGACGTCAGAGTTGAGAGCGTGCTGGCGTGCAGCGTCAACGACTGGAGGGATGCGAACGCGGGCGGTGCAATATGGGTTTTTACTTTCTCCAACTGGAAATCGAGTTGGAGCTCCAGTGAGAGGTGGACCAAAAATGGGAGGTGGGAGAGGTGGATGATCGCGGTTTCGTCGAGCGCAGGACACACGAGCGATTCCAATGAGTGCAAATACAGGAGCGCCTCGGAGAAGATCTTCTCGCCTTTGGCGTCGAGGATGTTGCCGAACGATTTATGCGAGGTAATACTGAGACCCCTCAACGAAGGACACACGGTGCCGATGGAGGTCAGAATTGATACCTCAGGGGAGCGCAGTGCACAAGAGGACAGCGAAAGAAAGGTAAGAGAAGGAGTCAGTAGCAAACGCAGGAGCGATGCATACTTTCTGGTTGGTTTATCCCAATGAAGCGTCTTCAAGTACGGGATAAGAGGACCATATGTTGGGGGAGTGGAGAGTGCAAAGATGACCTCATCGCCCAGACTCAAGCATTGGGTCAGAAATTCGGGTCCGACGGACTGAGCCAAGAAGCGTATTCGGGAGGAATATCTGAAGAAGATTTCCCAGTCCCTTAGTGACATGGGTCGTTGGAATGTCTGTCCAGAGTCCCGGATTAGCCCGAGCAGTAGCTGGTGGCACACGGGGACATACCATTCTTCTGTCCATGTGTTCAATCTTCCATAGGTCCCGAGGAAGAGATTGGATAAGGTACACGAACGATTCCAACGTTGCCCACAGTACATCGAGTGCAGCGCTGCTGAAGGCGCGACAAGTGCGCGCAAGTCTGGCTAGTGTGGCCGAGCCCCTGGGTTGGCGGTGGACCTCACGGAAGATGGCCCGTTGCACCTCGACGATGTTCAAGCACCGGTGCATCTTGCACTCGAGAGGTTCCGTCCAAAACGTCGAATCGGAAACGGAGTCGAGCAAGCGACATCCGAGTCAAATTTCTGGTACCAACATCAAATTCGCTGCAAGCACGGCATCAAACGAACTACATCAAGATCGTCCATCACACACCTCAAAAGCATACCATAAACTACATAAATATATCATATCTCCATAGTCTGCGAAAGCACCACCCCTTACGCCATTTCCACATCCTGAGCTGCTGCGATGGGTTCCATGACCTTGGATTCCAAATCAACTGCGGCGTCCTTCCCGTCATCCGCCATGAAAACATCCAACTCTCTGTCCAGTTCCTCTGCCGTTTTCGCCCTTGAACGGGTCGGCCGACCAACTTTCGGCCTTGGTGGCACACCACCTCTTAAAGACCGGGGGGCTCTCGCACGGATGGGACCCGTGCTACGCAAGAGCGACGTGACTATACGTTACAGCCGCCAGAAAATAATGTACATACGTTGTTGGCTGTTTCGAGTCTTCGCCGCCTCCTAGGCGCTCAGCAAGGGAGGGTCGCTCAATTCTATTCAACAACGAAGCAGCCGAGATGCCTGGCATACTTGCAGATCGCACACGTCGAGATGGAGCAGTGTCGAAAGCGATTTCCATCGGTTGTCCTGAAGATCAGAATCAGCACCTCGAATGCATCCAACTCAAAGCGCCACCGAGCCTATGCTCCCAACACAATAGGATGCACACACCTTTTGCGAGTTTACCCTCGAATTCTTTCTTGGCGCGGGTCGCCTCCGCAGGCTTTTCGTACGTGACGATGGCGACACCGGAGGAGCGACCGCTGCGATCGTACTTTAAAAGCAAAAGGTGATTTCACAGGTTTAGCTCGGTGTTCATTCCCACTGAAGAGCCAGAAGGGAAAGCGGTCATCGAAACCCCGACTTTAACCACAGCAACGGGACCACGATAGAAGTGACCAGACGGGGCGACGTGACTGTATTCGAATTCGGAATCATCGTACCCTGATCAGTGGCTCACGAACGAGCGTGCCTATCTGTCCAAAGATGGACTTTCGAATAATTCAATGACGGAAAGACAGTAAACGGGCGGGTGGCTCACCACCAAGTCTTTAGGCGTGATCTCATAATGAAGATTGGATACGACGAGCTTTGCGTTTAGCGTGTTAGCGGAAACTGTTACTGGGGCAACGGCATTGTTTCCTTTTGCGGAGGAGAAGGGTGCACGGTCATGAAGCCAAGCACCGTCGGAGCCTCGAGGACGCTATGAAATGCGGCATGAACATGCTGAAGGTGTCCCTGAAAAAGAAGACCATTACAGCGTAGGGTTTTCTCTGTCTGTTAGTCTTGAACGAGGCCATCGGTTTTTCTAGCCAACACGGACGTTTGTGTGTGATATGGAAGGGGGCCCAACAAAGGGGAAAAACGAACGTAGTGGAAGAAATTGAAGTGTGGTCCAGAGGTAAATGGGCATACCAGCGGACCTCAAATTACCCAACATTTCACACTCCGCGCGTAGTAACCCCTGTCACAGGCTAAAACAGTCAGTGTGCATACGGATTTGCAGCAACTTACCTCAACATACGGATGCCAAGGTAACACCCGCTTCCAGGGAACGAGTGAGCATTGTGGCACGTGTCGTAATAGAAATGGCTGTTGGGGCCTTGTTGACGCAACCTCTACCGGCTGGGAGTGCTCCACCACAGCCAGTGGCAACAGAGGAACATCGCGGTGAGTAACAGTTTCTACGGACACAAAATTCACGTAGTGCTGATCTCTCGCAGCCAGAGGCAATGGTGCAAACAAAGGCATCGCGGCATGGTCTGGCGGAGGATGTTTCCATCCCTGTATTGTAGCCATAGGTGAGGGAGGTGCGGTCGCTGGTCCCCTACGTCAGGAATCCAGGATCAGTCGTCTGGCGAGCACGAGTTAGAAGCTGCTAGTATACACAACTGAACTCGGCTCTGCTGGTGGGGGTCTCGTCATTCCAGTGAGGACCACCAGTCGTGCAAGAAGATGCATCGTTATTCCATCCAGTGCCTTGACAACGATGTGTGTGTGAAGTGACTGCTCCAACTCCTGCTGGTCGTTGAAACATTGATAACCCACCAGCGTTGACGGCGCCGATCATTCCAGTCGGAAATACAGTGATACCCGTGTCAACGGAGGCTCCCGGGACGACATTGACCAAGTTGTTGATAGAACCAGAGCCACTCAAAACAAATAGTAGGATCGACTAATTTGATCGACTGACATCAGCCAAGGGGGCTGCATTGGCCGTAGCGTCCCCAACCACCAAGCAAGAAGCGAGAGGATTGATGTCGTATTTACCGGAGATGGGATGTTCGGAAAGTGTGGTATGTTGGAGGGGTCCATTTGCACCCTTAGAGCCTCTCATATTGTTCCCCCTATCCAGAGACCGATGATGTTTCAATCGCAGGGTGACGACCCAATCCGTTAGTTAATCTAGGAAGTGGGGATCCTGTCAAAATTTAAGGGAGCATACGGAAGATACACGAACCTCCTTCATGATGCGTCGTAATAATTGGGGCACTGGATGAACATTTCGAAGACACGAACCGCTGGAGGCTGGAATTTGTGCATCGACTCGCGAGTGCGATAAACAAATTCCAGCTCTATTGGACGTTCTCATGACCTTTCATTGCAAGTATTTCAAGGATAATGTAGTTGAAAAGTGAAGTGTCGACATTGCACCGGAACACGGAAAGCCTATCGTGATCATGGCTTCACAGTGTGTGCACTGCGCGATCGGCTAAGACATCTTTTGATCAACGTGAGCATAATGTCTTTGGCTAACTGATTTCGCAGCCGAAGCAACCGAATATACAACGATCAGGCTATCACGCAGCAAGGGGCACCGGGCCACTCACCAGGTGAGCAAGGAACTGTCCCATGAGTAGCTAAGCTCTCGACAGCACGAGACACTTCCCGAATCCATTTCTAGTGATTTGAGGCGGGGTCGTCCCCCGAGCATCTTCATGAACAAGGTTGTCACACAATCAACTGATCCCAAGGGCAGCCGACGTGGAGCTGTCTTGGTGAACGCGTGCGCGAGAGTCCACCATGTCTGAGACTCGCAACGAAAATATTTGCGATTCTTGTCAACCCCAGTCCTTGATGAACGATCGGTTCGACCCCGAACTTACGAGAGTATCCATTCAGTATTCAACATGACATGACTACTACAGACCAAGAGGCGGCATACCGTCTAGTGATCGAGTTCTGCGACATCAACAATAATATTTCTTGAAGCGCTCCCAACGTTAACATGGCGCCTCCCATCTTCCCACACACTGGCACAGGCGGCCTACACCATGTTCTCCTTTTTTTTTCCTTCCGTACCTCGATCCTATCTGATGAGGGGGTCGAACTGGTCAAGGTAAAATGTCACCATGAACATTGCTCGATGGATTCACACTTGGTCTGCCTGCCATGATATAAAATACACCAACGCCGCGGGATATGTTCGACTGACTTTACTCCTCAGGCCATAATCAGGCACAAAGCATCTATAACTTCGCGGCATTTTGAGAACATTTATATATAAATAGTTTGTGGTTGAAGATACTACCGTCGTATGTCACTCTACCTTTGATGCCCACGAACTAGAAAACTTTAGGGCTGTAATTAGCCAGTGAAAGTGACAGTGAGCCTTGCCCTGAATGATAACTCGAGCGACCACACGTACCCAGGCCAGGTGGATTCAGAAATCTTGCCAGTGGGGGGCGTCTTCTGATAGGGACTCTGCTCAGTCGAGTGGTCAGCACCCTCGTTCGCATCAGGGCCATCATTTGAAACTGATGCAACCGTTCGCGTCGTGGAAACTGTACTCACTAGTTCGATCACATCCTGAGAATCTGATCCACTGCTTGCTCCCCTAACGCCATTCGAAGCGATGCTCTCTGGTTTGGCTTTGAATTGGAGGACAGACCCCACGGAGCTGGGTATCGGTTCGCTGATGTACTGTCTGGAATTGAGTCTGTGCGTCCGACTCAGAGATCTATATACGGAGAGGAACATCTGCACTGAACGTGCTTACGTGGCCAGGAGGGTGTTGGTGTATGCTGGTTCGGGAAGCACGGGTTTCATAGTGGGTCAATCTTAGTTTGACGAACACAGATGACGAAACGCACCTTTCGACGTTGAGAAGGTAATCATCAGGAAGTAGAAGTCCGTTGGTGAGAGTAAGTACTGGAATGAAATAGTTAGCTCATCTGTCATCACGATTACTTCCCATGCGCCTCACAGCGCACAGCCATAGAGAAGGACATAACATACAGTGATCATCCCCGACAATGAGAGAGTGCTGAAGAACACGAATGAAGTAGTGTTAAATATGTTAACACATAACAAAAGTCGGACTTACCTTGTGATCAGACCATTCGATATGACATACAGCGTGATTTTATTGATCATGCGATCTGTTCTAGAGCCAACCGCCAGTCATCATGAAGAAAGGTGAAAGAGTAGGGTGGTATGAACTTACTGTGCAAATCCACTGCGATTGTGGTGGAGGAGATAGGTGATTGAGGCAGCAATAATAAGGTCAATGATGCTCGTCGAAATTTCGCCCACGTATGTGGTCCACTATAGCGTCCGGGTATACGTGCATATTGCGAGAGTAAGACAACACCGCAATTAACTGTCACGATTGTTGTGTAAGCATAACGAGACGAGACTTACGTGCTGCTTCGGAAGTGCAGACAAGGATGAGATCGAAGTTTCGCTGTCAATGTGCGTCAGAATGTCGACACCAGTGTTTTGGTGATACAAGCACCTTATTACAATAGCGACTGAAGGTGAAAAAATCAGCTTAGCATCTAAATTCCCATAATTCTGAGGACTGTCTTACTGATGGCGATAGCTGTTGAAAAATACGAAAGTATGAGGTTTACTCTGCAACTAATTGGCAACTCGTGCCAGGAAAAGATACTTACCAAACGCGAACATAGATGCCACTCCCTAAAATGCAAGGAATAAGCAAGTACTGCAATGGTAGATAAGATAACTCGGGGATCGCCATACAATGACAACAGAAAGGGGCCGCCATCTGTGGTCCACTAGCAAGGTTCAAATTATCAACCAATCAGAATATATGATGCAGTGTCATGTTGAAGTGGATGCCTGAACTTACAGACTTGGATGCGATATGCCAAAAATCTGTTTCCATGCAATGTCACATCAAGTCGTAGCTAATCAAGGGCCAAAGTCCAGTCACATGTACTCACAGGTGGACGATGAAGGCGACAAAACCGCTCACAACAGGTTCACTCTGCAAAGTAAAGAGAAAGGGGAGTATCAGGATGTGTGTTCATCACAAGGTTGAACCTTGTGACGATGTTTGTGGCGACGTCTCACCGCAATACTCCTGTGTGGGTCGACCAGCGTTCGAGAAATTTTTCATGAGTTTTTCAGCACAAATCGTGGACTGGCTTACCACACCAACGAGGTGATGGCTGCAAGATTGTCGAAATCGATGACAAGATATGTGTAAACACCATGGGAGACAAGGGCAAGTGAGAGCGTATCCAAGATCCTGTCGGACGATTAAGGTGAGTTACGTTAGGACAACAGACGCGAATAGGCTTGCAATAGTAGGGCAACCTAGTTCAGAGTCGAGTCAGCGTGATCTCTGATTCGACAGCTCAGTTTGTTCAGACGACAGTACTCACCAGCAGCTTTAGAAAGATGTGATCTTTTGGATATGTGCGGTACTGATGGTGCGTGACGTGGTTGATGAGGTCAGTCTTCGCCCGAGGATGAGGGTCTAGTCGCTTACGTAGAAGATACCCTGTAGGATAGTGACTCCATGGAATCTGTATTACACGATCACAGCGACTCGACATCAGTCGTGTTGCTCAGAGCACCAAAGGATGCGTACTTACACGGCTGCGAATATAAGACCGATAAGGGCTGCCCCCAATGTAGGCCCCAAGTTGATTTGGGGTAATGGAAGTGCTGGGATACCAGTCGAGGCCATCTTCCAAAGACAATCTCACTCGGGTTGTACGTCTTCTGCAACTGGAAAGTACCCAGAGATTCGAGATTAAATACCGAACGCGTCCAGGTCGGCACTGAAGTACATTCTCGACATCTGGGAACCATCATGATACACTGCAAATGAGTGATCATGATGGTGGTCTTGATTCAAAAGATATTCTCAGTGAAAGATGAGGTTCGTTCGCCCTAAATGTCACGTTCATGAAGTGTTTTCCCGTAGATTAAACCCGGCACGACCCATGCTCGGCGGCCGCACCCAGAATTGAGACCCGCAAAAGCATGGTACACTTACCATATAGTAACACGCTACAAAGCGTGGTAGCATCTCACCAGATGAAGTGGTCAAAAGTTCCCGAATCACTGGCAGTCGGTGCAAGCATATATATCGGAATCCCATCGATCATGTAGCCACGATAGAGGCTAGCAGCGCATGTGTGGGTATGATGATGCTGCCACGACGAGCAGCAGGTCACTATGGTCCAAAATACCCCATACCTGTGCAGTGCCAAGTATCTGTTCTTGTATCACCCGACGTATGGCTGTAGTCTGGTAGCGGCGCAGGCACCGCGTTAGACGTGGACTGCTTACCAGACTAGTGTGGTTGGGGGAGACTAAGTAGGCCCTAGTAGCTACCACACCCTCAGCCAGTCGTATTTAACGACGGAGTGTATTCGACGTGCTTGCAGCCGCCCAACGTAGGGATGTATGGCGGAGACGTCAGGCTCAGACAGAGCGAGATCTGACAATCGGGCTGAAGCAACTTTTGCGAAACAAGAGTCGATATAAAACTCGAGGATCCAACACGAACACGCTACCGTCGGAAGCAACTTCCCAGGCGTGTTCGGCTTCTTCCTGTTGAAAGTTGGATACTTTTCTGCTGAGGTATGGGGCCGGGTTTGTTATGTCATTTTAAACTCTGACTCACCCCACAACCATGCCATTCGGTGAGATCGTCTGTGGTGCTCCAGGAAGTGGTAAATCGACCTATTGCTATGGAAAACACCAGCTGTTCACTGCCCTCGGGCGCCCCATATCCATCGTCAACCTGGATCCTGCCAATGACAACATCCCATATCCGTGCGCCATCGACATCGCATCGCTCATCACCCTCCAAGACACGATGGACGCCCATGGACTAGGCCCCAACGGTGGCATGTTGTATTGCATGGAATACCTCGAAGCAAATCTCGACTGGCTAGAAGCAAGGTTAGCGGAACTGGGACCGGACGCGTATGTCCTGTTCGACATCCCCGGACAGGTCGAGCTGGGAACGATCCATGCCTCTCTCAAGCGTATCATTCAGGGACTGTCCAAGGCCGGATTCCGGGTGCGTGATCATGTTTGTCTATTGGAGGCCAGTGCTTCACGCAGGTTGCGATTCCGTTGGCCAGCTAGCGGCCGTTCATTTGTGTGATGCCCACTACGTCACCGACCCCGCCAAGTACGTGTCCGTCCTCCTCCTCTCCCTTCGAACCATGCTCCAGCTCGAGTTGCCACATATCAACGTACTCTCCAAAATTGACATCCTATCTCAGTACGGTGATCTCGGTGCGCGGTTTTTACTTTCATTTTTATAAGCACAGCGGTCGTGAACCGCCCTAACGAGCACCCAGACTTTAATCTCGATTTCTACACCGAGGTGCAAGATCTATCCTATCTAGAGAACGCCTTGAATACAACCTCGCCACGTTTTACGGCCCTGAACATGGCGTTGATATCTGTAATCGAAGACTACAGCCTTGTCGGGTTTGAAACTCTCGCTGTCGAGGTAAGCCGCTGTCAAATGATATGTCTTTTTGTTGCACGATCGGCTCATTCATGCACGTCAAAGGACAAGAATTCGATGCTGCACCTATCCCGTGTCATCGACCGCGCGACCGGTTACATCTTTGTCCCTCCCAAAGATGCCCCTGCACCAGAAGGCACTATTGATTCGAGTTCTACACCTGCCTCTACTCGACCAAATTTGTACTCATTGTTCTCAACTGCCGCAGGGCCAGTGGCAGGAAACGTGAGGGATGTCCAAGAACGATGGATAGATGCAAAGGAAGAGTACGATGCATTCGAGAAGAGAGAGTGGAGACGGGAAGGGGAACTCTTGAGAGATCAGGCAGTAAGAGAGAAGGCGAAGGAGAATGAGGGAAAGATGAAAGCTGGGGGGATAAGAGAGAGAAAATAAAGTGGGTGGTTTCTCTTTATGCGGCGCACTTCGCGGGACTCCGTTTCATTTTTGATGGTCATCGTTCATCAGGTGTTCATGAGTCTAAGTGAGAACAGTCACCTTTTCGCGTACTGCACGTTTTTGATTCTTCAGATTACTATCGCCTGTCGAACATCCAACTACCTCAGCCTTGCCAATCTGTGGAATATTTTCACGGAGGTTTCTAATCAACTGCAATGTTTTTTACTCAGACCCATCTGAGATATCCGCTTTGGTCTCCTCGGGCTCAGCCATTTTACGTGCCCCCCCTTTGACTGTTTGCTCGAGCGTTCATTCCCTGTGGAAACTGGTTATGAAGGCATATTTACCAGTATTTACCAGTATTAACAGAAAGCGATTAAGATCGAGTTCATACTGGATGAGGCCCTCCCCTCAAAGTGGGAGTTATTTGAGAAAGTCGATATGAAGGGGCATAATCCAATATTTACTGAGCTCGAACGACCTGAAAATTTGATAACAGATGATATTTTTCACCTTCTCATCCAGTAAAGGCAACACAGCATGTGATCTCATCCCATATCACGAAGTATCAACTTGTCGATTGTTTGATACCTTGTGATATTAGTACATATTTCTGCAGATTGCAATCTCACCCAATCTAATCCGATATGAAAGACTTGCATTCACTAGTATACAGAGCTGGTAGCTATGTGATCTATACACAGCAGGGCGAGAAAAGCAATTATCTGCTGTGAAAAAAGGCTACTTGGCAGCGAGAAGAGCACAGGGTCGTTTGACAAATTGATAACCATCCGAAAGGACGGGCAAAAGTCCTTCTGGTGCCCGGGAGAAAGTTGAAACGAAGTGAGGACTGGAATGTTTGAGCAAGCAGACTTGTGGTGTGATACAGCGAAACCAGTGACTCGGGATATCTTCAGAGCATTGGACTATTGAAGGCATCTTTGTTCCAGGCATCGTGAGTGACCTAGAAATGCCCAATGCACTGTTAGTATTCAGGAGAACATACCGCTCATACTAGTAGAGTGCACAAGGTCCGTTGCTTCCTGATCGTAAGCCTGTAGAGTTATAGTGACAAGGTACATCACAAAATTAAGTTAGCTCACCTCCCGCTGTTCTTTTGTCAAACTGTCATAATAAATCTTGAATTCTGTCGTAGTTCCATTGCTCGTGTCTTTAAATTGTTTCAACCAGTGGTGTGCGCACAAGTTTCTACCCCAAGATTAATGAATGATAATACTTGCCTACTGTGTACTTACCTTCCATTGCGAACAGGTCCTGGCCGCATCTTTACAACCTTCTTTGCAGCAGTGCGCTGGGCTGCCACAGGTGGGACATGGGAACCTGCCCCAGTTGACTTGGAGGAGCTGTTGCTAGTGGTACCTGTGCTGGCAGCAGATGGAGCAGCGGTATCTGGCTCAGGGGTTGGGATTCGGATGTCCAATTTCGCTGCAACATCTGCCAACGAGCTCCTAGAACATAGTGTTACGCTTGCGCCAGCCGGCTAAAGCTCGACCGACATTCACGTAGCAAGTGGATCGTGACCCAGCAACTGAACGCTCAGCAAAGAGCGGTCTCAGCGTCTGAGGCAAGATTGGGGTGACCCAGCGCGGGTACAAGGGGTTCCTTCTGCACCACTGGGGAACTAGAGGTGATGACTTCGCTAGGGGCTCTAGTGACTGAGAAGGTTCTCAGCCGAGAGTTCGAAGCTAGGTACTTTGGATCAGATCTAAGTTAAGATACATCCACATAAGGTGGGACTATATATAACTTCGGAAGAAGACCTGTGTGCCCGTGGGGAAGAGTCCGTAAAAGGTAACCAGTACCAATAGGGAGCAATAGAGCAGAGTATACCAGCACCGGAGTCTATAGTAAGAGTCTGTGGAAAGCCACTGAGAATAGATAGGAACCGAGCCAATGGAAGGGCGATCAACCGGGATCAATAGACCACAGAGGATCGCGGGAGAAGTAGAGAGACTGAGACCGCGAATAGATACCGAGACGTGCAGTGCGACACTGCGGTGGTAATACAGCCGAGGGGCGATGACGAGGGGAAAGGCATGAGGCCGGGGATAGCCGAGAGAACCGGGAAGAGCCGTGCTCAGGGGCGACGAACAAGAACACAGTTGTAGGGAGGTCTGGGCGAGACCGGGAATAGAAAATGAGGTGTAACCGGGGGCCGGATACGGGAGAGCCGGGCCGGGTACCGCGAACCAAGGAAAATCATAACACATAGTTAACCTACTAACAAATGTGAGTGATAATATGTACAATGGATTTGTATACAAAGTTGCTGCCTTGGAAGTCTTGTCATCATTGCTGACAACCTGAGTTGTGGTGTTGTTGCCACTGGTCTTCCTGTTCTTGCATGCGACCTCTTGGTCTTCAGTGACTCTTGTGGCAGTGGATTCGTTATTGGCACCCTATGTGATGGTCTCAGTGTTCTTGGCGACCTCTTGGTCTTCGGTGGCTCTCACAGCAGTGGATTCGTTATTGGCACCTTGTGTGATGGTCTCAGCCATGTTATTGTCCCCATATACAAGGGCTTCCTTGTCGATAGCTTGCATAGTCCCATTTTTGTCATCCTGCCTGTGCACACCCTCTTTTATGTTGTTGAAGATTGAATGGGAGGTCGTAGCTGTTCTGATAGTACCACCAGGCTCGGAATCCACTAGAAATAATGTTACTAGAGTCAACTCAGGGGGATAGGAAACGTCACCTCGCTTCATTTTTTTCATGGAATGAGTAGTGTCCATCTGCATAGCAGCACACTTCAGTTTGATGACCTTTCTATCATTCTTCATCCACAATTTGAGGTTTTCATCAAGATTATAAGCGTGCCATGCTGGGTAGATCATTCGTGCCAAGCGATCTAGCTTCCATCTGTTTTTGGCACACCTGAAAAGTGGGTAAGAATCTTTAATGGTAGAATGAAATTGCTGCCAGCTACTAGTGTCCAATGCTCCCCAGATTGCTGGGGCACGAGTGTTGTTTATGAGCTCGAGGAATGCGCTATGCATGCATGCTTTGATGGAGGTGAGTCGACTATCTGAAACGATCTTGCTGTCCTCTTCCTCCAGGTATGGTTCTTTGCTGCACTTTGCATTTTGTGCTTCCAGGGTCGCCAGCCACTTTTTGAAGTCCTCCAGGATCCAAAACAGGATACCTGGGTGAGTCAGCCATGATGGAGATAATAGTGCAGGGTCAATGACTGCAGGTTTTCGATTGAGAAGCTCCCTACTATATTTGTAGATTTATTATAATGCATAGGGGAAAACTCACCACAAAGTGTCTCGCTCGATTCTAAGCTTTAGATTTTCTGCCTCGAGAATTTTTCCATGCTCATGTGCAGCATGAAGCTCGCACATATAGTCAAAGGCACTGGCACCTGGGAACGTTGGGTGCTTACCATAAAAATTATGATAGATCTATAGATATATCAGTAAATCAATGTCCTACCATGGTAAATGGATCATGATAAGATCTGCTGATACTGATAGGTTGTGTGAAGGACGTTCCTGGAACCTGTTACAACTCGTCCTAGCCCCTATCCCTTTCCCGGTCTAACCCCTGTCTCACACCTGTGAGAACCACCCGTACACTTGTACCTCACCCCTCGTCCTTGTCCCTCCTGGCTTTAGCAGACCGTCATCGTCCCTAACGTGACTCCTTTGCTCGGTCTATTAACTCGACATCACTCGGACTCCTCGTCATCCACCCTCGCCCCACTCCGAGTTACCTCCTCCGCCCTACCCACCGACATAGACCCGTTCCCGTACTTACCCAGGAACGCCCTACTCCCCCGTCACCTTGGACCTTCACCGGTCACATCTGGGGATCTTCCCCATCACCCTCCTTTGTCCTCGCATCTGCCCAGGATCTCCCCCTGGCGCCCTCGTACGCTTTTCCCTTGTTCCTATTCACCTTGACGCTCTTCATTTACCTTACCTTCGGTGCCATCGGCACACCCCTTCGCCCTAGTCATGCGTCCTACCGACGTCATGCTGTAGTTCTCCCCTTCGCCCCGCTTACGCGGCCCCTACCCTCACTTACTTCACATCTGGCACTTTAGCTTGTGCGTCCTTTTGACGTCCCTGCCCTTTGCCCACACCTTTAGCCCACATTCGGGCTCCTCTTCATTCGCATTACTTATATACTGGACCATTAGTAGCTTATTCCCTATCTCGATCTTACCTGGGTATCCCCCTCGCATTGTAGCACTAGTACTTTGCACTTACACCCAATGTCACCACTTTGATCTTCTTCTACTGTTGTCTGGCGCCCCCGTCAGGACTTCCTCGACTAGAAGAAGCTCCCAGGTCTACGTCTCCAGCTTACCCGGTTGGAACGTAACAGACACCATCCAGTTCTACCTCTTAGTTAACGCTGACGTCTACAACGACGAGAATAAGAAGGTCGCATTCGCCCTCTCATACATGACTGAAGGAACTGCCAAGACCTGGGCAGAGGCCTTCCGCCGAAACACCATTGGCCCCACCACAGTGACCTTCGGAACCTTTGCCAACTTCGCCAAGGAGTTTTACAAAGCTTTCCAGCACCAAGACACCGTTGGGAATGCCATCGCTTGGCTCTCCACCACCCGCATGACCCTAAAGAAAGACAGAACCTTTGAACCCCCGCTCGCCACATACATCGCAGAGTTTCGAGGACGTGTCCAACAAGCCTCCGTCACAGACGACAACGTCCTCATTGGATACTTCGCCGCCGGAATCCCTACATCCATGATGAGGCGCATTATGGCCCTCGACACCGTCCCTACCACCATCACCGAGTGGTACGCCAAGGCTGTTCACTTCCAGACCCAATGGGAACGAGCCGACGAAATCGCTAAGCGAAACCTACAGCCCATGCGACAAACCTACCAATCCTTCTCCCCCTCCCCCGCCTCCAAAAAGGACCCCAATGCGATGGATACTTCAGCCATCAAAGTCGAAAAGATGACCCTGGCTATCAAGAAGCAATGCATTGAGAAAAGACTCTGTTTCCGTTGCCGCAAGCCGGGCCACGGATCTGCTCAATGCCCCCATTTTACCTCCCCCCGCAAACAAGTGAACATAGTAGCTGAAGAAACCAGGGAGAAAGGCAAGGGAAAGGAGAGGGACAACGTCCCAAACCTGATAGACTGCGAGGATGACGAAGAAGACACCCCGACCGTACGTCGGGTCCACTACACCTCCTTGGGTTTTTAAATGGGGAAGCAGCTTCAACGCCTCCTTCCCCTACTTCCTCCTGTGCCTTTGTACTAGTACGAGATATTTCTAAGAAAATGCAAATCTCTGTCCAAGTAATCATACCCTCGCACACCTTGAAAGCTGTCGACACTCAAGCCCTCATCGACAATGGTGCAGACATCTCCTGCATTGACTGGGACTTTGTCCACAAACACCATCTCCCCATCCGACGTCTCAAAGAACCCATCCTTGTCTGGAACGTTGATGCCTCGTACAATAAAGACGGGGTGATTAAATTCACGGCTGATCTCTTTGTTAACATCGAAGGGATCGCCCAACGAGTAACCTTCCACGTTATGAACTGTGGACACGAAAACCTCATCCTCGGCCTCCCCTGGCTTCGCTCCGCCAACCCGACCATCGACTGGGCTACCCCCAGTATCCGACTTAATGAGTCCATCGACCAATCTGAGGAGTTGTTCCTCGCCCAGGTAACAGACACCCATCGCTATGACTCTAAGTTCCATCGGCCTGAACCTCCTCGCCTCCGAAAACACGTCCACACCACACCCTCCGAAGATTCCCACCTCTACTCCTACCTCGACTACCTCCCCGAAAATGAATGGATCCGGGCCACCTACACCGAATACGCTGTCAACCGCATCCTCAAATGTGGTTCTCGCTTCATTTCCCGGGACTCCCT